>JAJOOR010009893.1:0-40338 GCA_036250505.1 Solanum acaule
TTCCTTAGAGTATATTCCATGCATAGACCAATAGGTACAATAACCAAATTTTCAAATGATGTTAATTCAAATGATTGGTTTTGCTAACTTGATTGTTTATGAGGCATGTTTCAATTTAACTGAAATGTTTATCTAATCGCTAAATAAATTGAAGTGTCAAACTTGTCAATCGTATAAAATTTAAAAATCTATTTAGATATTTAACCTATAATATACAAAATGATTGTTTTAAGGAACTTACATTTTAGAGATTGTAATATGAGGATTAATAATTACTGGATTAGTTGTGCATTTACTTCTATTAGCGGATGTTTATATAATATTGTATTAAACATAGAATATAGTGGATGTTTTTTAATTTCTTGTTAAAGATAGTAAAATGAAGTAATTTTTTTTTTAATAATTGGAATGAAACAAAAATTAATAATTTTAATCCCGCCGCATGATATTCCTGCGCCTTGCAAGGCTCATGGCGGCTGAGCCTTACAAGGGGCATGGAATTCTGTGCCTTGCGGCAGCTGCCCTAATTTAAACAGTGTCAAATTCACAGTTAGAAAGTTGCCTTTTTGGTTCAATAATCAATTTTGTTTCCCTTTTGAAAATTTTGGCAAATTTTCTTAGCCTTTCAGTTCCAGACTTCTTAATAACATTCCACTTATATATATACTAGAAGGCCCATGGCCCGTGCTAAGCATGGGCCCGACATCTGTGTGTCATTACATAAAAAAACTCTTAATACCAACTAATAAGTACATGGGTCAGACCACAGACCGTGGTCCGCATCTGTGGATCAGACCCCCAGAAACTAGCCTCCAGTACTGATCGACGGTTGACCAGCACATACCATCAGTCGATCGACGGTTGACCAGCACAGACCATCAGTCGATCGACGGTCCGTCAGTCCCGTCTATTGGTGACTCCGACAGCAGTAAAGTCAGGGGTCTTTTGGTCTTTTCCTATTTCGTTGGACCCTTAAACTACATCGTTTTAACCCTAAACTATGTAGTTTTGGTTAGTTTTAGCCTAGAAACATAACCAGAACTTAGCTAAGTCAAATCATTCATCAAAACTTAGAAAGTTAGAACGCTAAGAGGAGAAAGAAGTAAAGAACCCTAGTTCAAGAAAGCAACAAGTTTCCTCCAGTTCCATCCCAGAAACCAAATGATTTCTCCGTAGAATTTGTCACCAGGTATGTGAGATTTCACTAGTGGGTTCCTTTCGCTCATTAGGTCCCTAGAATTTAGTCAGATTCTTGATTCCATATTATTAACTAGACCTAGGGTTTCTAAAACTTCAGCATATTATCATGAACTAGTTAATTTAATGTTCCAAATAAGATTATCATATTATTACTAAGTTTCTCATATGATATTCAGAACCCTAGTTGTATATATTCGTTAGTTCATGAATTATGCATGCTAGGTCAGATTATTCGGTTATTACAGATATACACATGCTTCAGTTTATGAATGTCACATTATCAGTCATAATTGTTGTATTCTTAGTTTGCATGACAGTTTGAGCTATCCAGTATATTACTGAAATCCAGTCTTAATGTGTTAATCATTTAATCTATTGGGAGTAGCATAATATCGAGTTGGACTAGGGTCAGTCACCCATGTAGTCCCAGAACTACGAGCCACGTAGGTTGTAAGTCCCCTCTGTGGGAATCATTTTAGTGATCACGCCAGTATGCCTCTACACCTTTGGCCAGGTGTATTGGGTCCTCTCGATGGGGCGTATACATCGGGATCGACATTTAGCTCATGTGGTTTTATGTCAGTTATTAGTAGCTCCCATAGTTTAGTAAAACTCTATTGCATTGACCACATTTCAGTACAGTCAGTGGTAAGTATCAGCATGTTATAAAAGTGGTCTTTATATTCAGTTAGTTCAGTAATCAGTATCTATATCATGTTCAGTTTATATCCTTGCTTTATTGCTTGTTCAGTTATATGTTATTTCAGCTATACTCTATCCTACATGCTCAGTACCTCTCAAGTACTGACGCATACTCTACGCTACATCTTCTCGTGATGTAGGTTCATGTCCTCAGCAGTCAGATCATGCATAGATTGGTTCCCGATCTCTAGCTCAGTAGCATCACATCAGTGGTGAGTCCTCATTCTCCGAGGACAATAGTCATGTTATTTACTTTAATATTTCGGTCTTTTAGTTTCAGTTTTGCTAGATTTAGCTGGGGTATGTCTCAGTACTTCTAGTCAGGTAGAGGTCATTTTCAGACATAGTTAGATTCAACTTAGTATTTGAGTTTGATATTTCTCTTATATTAAAACTCTCAAATTTGATATATATTCTGTTTAGAATGGGTATTCCCCATCACTTTCGTTTTCATGATATTTAAGCTTCCGCATCAGTTGTTGTTATTCTTAGTATGCTCATGTCATGCTAGTAGGGTTAGCTTGGTGTCATTGGTGATCCTATGTCCCGTGTCCACGTCTCGGGGGCATCTCGGAGCGTGACAAACTTGGTATCAGAGCACTAGGTTTAAGTGTCCTAGGATGTCTGAAAGGCCTCGCTAGGTAGAGTCCTTTTCATGGGTGTGTAGTGCACACCACATCTAATGAGAGGGAGACTACAAAGTGATTTAGGAAAAATCTTCATTTTTTTGTTACTTTATCGTGCGTAAGGTATGATCTAATTCCTCATTCTAACTCGACGCTCTACATTTCAGTGATCATGCCTCCTCGTAGAGCTAACGCCAGGAATGCGAATGCCAATAACACAAATGCAGCTTCTCCAGTCCCAGATCAAGAAGTTTCAAATGCAGAGTTCAGGAATGCCATTCAGATGTTTGCTCAGAGTGTGGCCAACCAGAACAATCAGTAGATCCCAGGTCAGGCAGATGCTAATGTTGGGTCAGCTACAGCCAGAGTGCGAGATTTTGTTAGGATGAATCCGCCAGAGTTCTTAGGATCGCAGATTGGTGAGGATCCCCAAAACTTCATTGATGAGGTCAAGAAGATCTTTGAAGTGATGCAAGTAACTGTGAATGATCGGGTTGAGTTAGCATCTTACCAACTTAAGGATGTGGCTCATAGCTGGTATACTTAGTGGAAAGAGAGCAGGGGTACATATGCAACTTCGATCACTTGGGATTGCTTTAGTGAGACCTTTCTGGACAGGTTCTTTCCAGGAGAGTTAAGAGAGGCAAAATCTCATGAATTTATGAACTTAAGGCAAGGTAGCATGACAGTCCAAGAGTATGGGCTCAAGTTTACCCAACTCTCCAAGTATGCTTCTCACATGGTTGTTGATTCCAGGGCCCAAATGAATAAGTTTCTATATGGAGTGTCAGACTTAGTGAAGATAGAGTGTAGGAATGCCATATTACTTGAAGATATGAGCATCTCTAGGCTCATGACGACACTCAACAGGTTGAGGGTGATAAACAAGAAGGCTAGGACTGGGAACTATGACTATTATCAACAAAAATTGGGTGGTGGTAATCACTCGCAATTTCAACAGAAGTCTTCAATCCAACACCTTTATCAGCTAGTGGTCCATCCTCCAAGTTCCGTTATCATTAGAAGGCTAGGGTATCGGGCTCTAAGTCTCAAGGAAGTGTTTCAGGTACCAAAACCAACCCAACTTGTCCCAAGTGTGGTAAGAACCATCCATGCGAGTGCCTTGAAGGAAAGGAAGAATGCTTTGGGTGTGGTCAGTCTGGTCACAAGTTGAAAGATTATCCATCTAGACAAGGTCAAAGAGGTAACAATGGTAGAGATCAGTCCACAACTTCAGCAGCACCAGCAGGTCGCCTGACTCAGCAGGGTAACTCATCTGGTATAAGTGGCAGTCAGCACCAAAACAGGTTGTATGCTTTTCAGGCTTGCCAGGATCAGGAAGACTCTCCATATGTAGTCACTGGTACGTTACGAGTCTTTGACTTAGATGTTTATGCTTTGTTAGATCCAGGGGCTACTCTTTCATTTGTAACTCCTTATATAACAGTCAAATTCGATGTAGTCTAGAAAATCTTTCAGAACCTTTCTCAGACTCTACTCCAGTCGGTGACCCAGTTATAGCTAGACGGGTATACAGAAATTTCCCTGTCACAGTCTCCCAGAAAGTCACCTCAGCAGATCTTAGAAATTGTAGACTTCGATGTCATTCTAGGCATGGATTGGTTACATTCCTGTTATGCCTCAGTCAATTGTAGAACTAGGATTGTTCGTTTTCAGTTTCCAGACGAGCAAATCCTAGAATGGAAGGGTAGTAGCCTAGCGCCTATAGGTCGATTCATTTCCTACCTTAAGGCCAGAAAGATGATTTCTAAGGGTTATCTCTATCATCTAGTTTGGGTTGAGGATTCAAGCGCTAAAACCCCAACTCTTGAGTCAGTTCCCGTAGTTAATGAGTTCCCAGAAGTGTTTCCAAAAGATCTTCTCGGAGTTCCTCTCGAAAGGGAAATCGACTTTGGAATTGATCTCCCTCCAGATACCCATCCTATCTCTATTCCTCCTTACATAATGGCTCCAGTTGAACTTAAGGAATTGAAAGAGCAGTTGAAAGACCTTTTAGATAAGGGCTTCATCAGACCTAGTATTTCCCCGTGGGGTGCACCAGTGTTGTTCATGAAGAAAAAATATGGTTCTCTCAGAATGTGCATTGACTATAGGCAGTTGAACAAGGTCACAATCAAGAATAAGTATCCCATCCCCAAGATTGATGACTTGTTTGACCAACATCAGGGTGCTAGTCATTTCTCAAAGATAGACCTCAGATCGGGTTATCATCAACTCAAAGTCAGAGATAGTGACATTCCGAAGACAGCCTTCAGAACTTGGTATGGTCATTATGAATTTGTAGTTATGTAATTTGGACTAACCAATGCTCCTTTCATGGATTTGATGAACATAGTGTTCAAGCAGTTCTTAGACTTGTTCGTTATCGTCTTTATTAATGATATCCTTATTTACTCTAGGAACGAGGAAGAACATGCGAACCATTTGAGGGTTGTCCTGCAAACTCTCAAAGATTGCCAGTTATTCGCCTAATTTAACAAGTGCGAGTTTTAGTTACAATCAGTTGCTTTCCTTGGGCATATAGTACCCAGCGAAGGGATACGAGTGGATTCCCAAAAACTAGAAGCAGTGAAACAATGGCCCAGACCTACCTCTCCTACAGATATCAGAAGTTTCTTAGGTCTAGCAGGTTATTACAGAAGGTTCGTGGAAGGATTTTCATCCATAGCCTCTCTATTGACTAAGTTGATTCAGAAGAAAGTCAAGTTTCAGTGGTCAGATGATTGTGAGAAAAACTTTGCAAAATTGAAAACTAAGTTGACTATAGCTCATGTTCTGACTCTACCAGAGGGTTTAAACGGTTATGTTATCTATTGTCATGCGTCCAGAGTTGGCCTAGGTTGTGTGTTGATACAGCGAGGTAAGGTTATATCTTATGCTTCTAGACAACTTAAGGTGCATGAGAAGAACTATCCAACTCATGACCTCGAGCTAGCAGTAGTGGTGTTTGCACTTAAGATTTGGAGACATTACCTGTATGGTGTTCACGTAGATGTGTTCACAGACCATAAAAGTCTTCAGGATGTGTTCACCCAGAAAGAGTTGAATCTTCGCCTGAGGAGGTGGCTTGAGTTCCTCAAGGACTACGTTATGAGTGTGCATTACCATCCTGTTAAGGCCAATGTGGTAGCAGATTCTCTTAGCAGACTATCTATAGGTAGTGTAGCGCATGTTGAGGAAGAAAGAAAGGAACTAGCAAAGGATGTTCACAGACTTGCTCGCTTAGGAGTTCGTCTTATGAGCATATCAGATGGTAGTGTAACAGTTCAGAATGGGTCAGAGTCTTCTTTGGTAGTGAGGTGAAGGAAAAGCAAGACAGTGATTCGATATTGCTTGAACTAACGGGTGCAATCCACCAACATAGGGTTGAAGTTTTCTCCCAAGTGGGAGATGGTGTGCTTCACTATCAGGGTCGATTATGTGTTCCTAAGGTGGGAGAGTTGAGACAACAGATTCTTGCAGAAGCCTATAACTACAGATATTCTATTCATCTAGGCGCCACTAAGATGTACCGTGATCTGTAGGAAGTCTATTGGTGGAATGTCATGAAAAGAGATATAGTAGATTTTGTGGCTAAGTGCCCCAATTGCCAGCAAGTCAAGGTAGAACATCAGAAACCAGGAGGTATGACTCAAGAGATCGAAATTCCTACTTGGAAATGGGAAGTGATCAACATGGACTTCATCACAGGTTTACCTCATACTCGTAGACAGCATGACTCCATTTGGGTGATAGTTGATAGAGTTACTAAGTCTTCACGCTTTTTGGCGGTTAAGACTACAGATTCAGCGGAGGACTATGCCAAGCGTTACATTAATGAGATAGTTAGGTTACATGGGGTTCCTTTGTCTATCATCTCAGATAGAGGTCCTCAGTTTACCTCCCATTTTTGGAAGTCATTTCAGAAAGGTCTTGGTACTCAGGTTAATCTTAGCACAACATTTCATCCACAAATGGATGGTCAGGCAGAGCGTATCATTCAGACCTTAGAGGATATGTTGAGAGCTTGTGTGATCGACTTCAAGGGTAGTTGGGATGATCACCTTCCTCTTATTGAGTTCGCCTAAAATAATAGCTACCAATCCAGCATTCAAATGGACCCTTATAAGGCATTGTATGGGCATAGATGTAGATCTCCAGTTGGTTGGTTTGAATTAGGTGAAGCAGCCTTGATAGGGCTAGATTCAGTTCATGATGCTATGGAGAAAGCAACTCATTAGAGATAGACTTAAGACAACCCAGAGTCGCTAGAAGTCTTATGCAGATGTAAGGAGAAGGGAACTAGAGTTCCAAGTTGATGAGTGGGTTTTCCTGAAAGTGTCGCCTATGAAAGGGGTGATGAGATTTGGCAAGAAAGGGAAGCTCAATCCTAGGTTTGTAGGCCCTTACAAGATCTTGAAAAGGATTGGTAAAGTGGCTTATGAGTTAGAGTTGCCAACAGAACTAGTAGCAGCGCATCCCAGTTTTTCACATTTCGCTGTTGAAGAAGTGTGTGGGTGATCCAGCATCTATTGTACCCTTAGAAAGTGTGGCTGTGATGGATAGTCTCACTTATGAAGAGGTACCAGTTGAAATCCTTGATCGTCAGGTTCGAAGGTTGAGAAACAAGGAAGTCACTTCAGTCAAGGTTTAGTGGAGGAGTCAATCCGTAGAGGGAGCTCCTTCGGAAGTAGAAGCAGCCATGAAGGCCAAGTATCCTCACATTTTTCCTTCCGATTCCATTCCATCTTGAGGTAATAGTTCCTCTTCAGTTCTTTAGTTATTCATGTGCAGTTTCAGTCTTAGTATCATGTTCCTTCAGTTTGTACTTGCATTTTCAGCGTATTTGCATGTTCTTGGAACTTAGTTCTGTTAGAAATCAGTTTCCAGTGTTTAGTGTTAGGGTTGTAGCTCTTTCCCTCAATTTTAGCTAGTTTAGTCTTCATTCGAGGATGAATATTTCCAAGGGGGAGATTGTGTAACACCCCGTATCCGAAAACAGACCTTAAAACAGATTTCTAGAAGTTGCAGGTGCAACTAACGAACGCCACCCACGGACCGTAGGGTGACCCATGACTCGTGTTAATGGTCCGTGGTTCACATCTGGAACCCCCCCAGAACTCAACCCTAAATTCGTCTAAGGGTCGACCCACGGACTGTGGTCCACATCCGTGGATCAGACCCCCAGAAACCAGCCTCCAGTACTGATCCATGATTTACCAGCACGATCGACGGTTCGTTAGTCCAGTCCATCGGTGACTCGGACAACAGTTAAGCCGGGGGTACTTTGGTCTTTTCCTATTTCGTTGGACCCCTAAACTACATCGTTTTCACCCTAAACTACGTGGTTTTGGTTAGTTTTAGCCTAGAAATATAACTATAACTTACCTAAGTCAAATCATTCATCAAAACTTAGAAAGTTAGAACGCTAAGAGGAGAAAGAAGTCAAGTTCAATAACGCAATAAGTTTCCTCCAGTTCTAGCCCTGAAACCGAAGGATTTTTCCGTGGAATTCGTCACCAGGTATGTGGGATTTCACTAGTGGGTTCCTTTCGCCCATTAGGTCCCTAGAATTCAGTCAGATTCTTGATTCCCTATTTATTAACTAGACCTAGGGTTTTCTAGAACTTCAGCAGATTATCATGAACTAGTTAGTTTAATGTTCCAAATCAGATTATCATGTTATTACTAAGTTTCTCATATGATATTCAGAACCCTAGTTGTATATATTTGTTAGTTTATGAATTATGCATGCTAGGTCAGATTATTTAGTTATTACAGATATACACATGTTTCAGTTTACGAATGTCACATTTTCAATCATAATTGTTGTATTCTCAGTTTGCATGATAGTTTGAGGTATCCAGTATATTATAGAAATCCAGTCTTAATGTGCTAATCATTTAATCTATTGGGAGTAGCATAATACCAAGTTGGACTAGGGTCAGTCACCCATATTGTCCCAGAACTACGAGCCACGTAGGTTGTAAGTCCCCTCTGTGGGAATCATTTTAGTGATCACGCCAACATTCCTCTACACCTTTGGCCAGGTGTATTGGCTCCTCTCGATGAGGCGTATACATCAAACTCCACATTTAGCTCATGTGGATTTATGTCGGTTATTAGTAGCTCCCACAGTTCAGTCAGACTCTAATGCATTGACCATATTTCAGTACAATTAGTGGTAGGTATCAACATGTTATAAAAGTGGTCTTTGTATTCAGTTAGTTCAGTATTCAATATCTATATCATGTTCAGTTTATATCCTTGCTTTATTATTTGTTCAGTTATAAGTTATTTCACCTTTACTCTATCCGGCATGCTTAGTACCTCTCAAGTACTGACGCATACTTTGCGCTACATCTTTTCGTGATATAGGTTTAGGTCCTCAGCAGTTAGATCACACATAGATTGGTTCCCAATCTCTAGCTCAGCAGTATCGCATCAGTGGTAAGTCCTCATTCTCAGAGGACAATAGTCATGTTATTTACTTCAGTATTTTGGTCTTTTAGTTTTAGTTTTTCTAGATTTTGTTGGGGCATGTCCTAGTATTTCTAGTCAGTTAGAGGCCATTTTCAGGTATAGTTAGATTCAGCTTAGTATTTGAGTTTGATATTTCTCTTGTATTAAAACTCTCAGATTTGATATATGTTCAATTTTAACATAGGTATTCCCCATCACTTTCATTTTCATGATATTTAAGCTTCCGCATCAGTTGTTGTTATTCTTAATATGCTCATGTATGCCAGCAGGGTTAGCTTGGGGTCACTGGTGATCCTAGGTCCTGTGTCCGTGTCTCGGGGGTAGCTCAAGGTGTAACATGAGCATCCTTCACCAAGTCAACCCCCAAATGTTTCACATTTCCAGCCTTAAACCATCCTATGGGTGATCTACATCCCCTCCTATAAAGTGTCTCGAATGGTGCCATATAAATGCTGAAGTGGTAACTATTATTATTGGAGAACTCATACAATGGTAGGAACTTATCCCAATGTACCCAAAATCAATCACACGTGCCCTCAACATGTCCTCTAATACTTGAATAGGTCTCTCTGATTGCCCATCCGTTTGTGGATGGAAAGTTGTACTAAAAGTGAGTTGAGTGCCCAACTCATCATGCAATTTCCTCCAAACCTTGGATGTGAACTGCGTACCACGGTTTGAGATGATAGAAAGGGACACCCCATGCAACCTTACTATCTCTTTCACATAAACCTTAGCCAACTACTGAGCATTACAGTCTATTCTGACCGGAAAAAAATGGGCTGACTTAGTCAATCTGTCAACCACTACCCAAATAAAATTAAACTTCCCCAAAGTGTAGGTAAGACCAACCAAAAAATCCATAGCTATCCTTTCCCACTTCCATTCTGAAATTGGCATTCTTTGAAGCAAACCTGCAGGCCCTTGATGCTCATACTTTACCAGCTGACAGTGTTGGCACTTAGCCACAAACTTGGCTATGTCTTTCTTTATGCCAGGCTACCAATAAAGCTGTTTCAAGTCTCAGTACATCTTGGTCACGCCCGGATGAATGGAATACCGCGAACCATGGGATTCTGTCAATAATTTCTGAATCAAGTCATCTACTCGAGGAACACAAATCCTTCCTTTAAAACTGAGCACACCCCACATATCTAAAGTCACATCTTGTGCCTTGCGAGACACTGTCTTCTTTCTGAGCTCATTCAAACTGTCATCCTTAAACTGTTTGGCCTTGATTTCCTCAATGAATGTGGCCCTCACCTCAATGCTAGCTAACATCCCACCTTTTTCTGAGATGCCCAACTGCACGAACTTAGATTCCAAGGTTTGAATTTCCTTAGCTAAAGGTTGCTTGGATACACTCAAGCAAGCTAGACTACCTATACTCACCGCTTTCTGGCTTAGTGTGTCCGCCACTACATTAGCCTTACCCGGATGATACTGGATGGTCACATCATAATCCTTGAGTAACTCCATCCACTTTCGTTGTCTCAGATTTAGGCCCTTTTGAGTGAATGCATGTTGTAGACTATGATGATCAGTAAACACCTCACATTTGATACCATAAAGATAATGCCGCCAGATCTTAAGAGCAAACACTATCGCTGCCAACTCTAAATCATGTGTTGGGTAATTCCTCCCATGCACCTTCAACTGCCGTGATGCATAAGCTATATCATTCTTATCCTGCATCAACACAACACCCAAACCCGAATGTGAAGTATCACAATAATTAATGAAATCTTTATCTTCCACGGTAGTGCCAGAATAGGTGAAGTGGTCAGAAGAGTATTGAGCTTTTGAAAGCTCTCATCACATTTTTCGGTCCATTCGAAAGGCACCTCCTTTTTGGCCAGCCTTGTCAAATGCATGGCAATAGAAGCAAATTTTTTTACAAATTGACAATAGTAGCTAGTGAGACCCACAAAACTCCTAACTTCAGTCACAGAGCTAGGCGATACCTAATTCTTAACCGCTTCATTCTTTTGGGGATCTACCATTACTCCTTACCTTGAAACTACATGCCCCAAAAAGGCAACTAAAGTCAACCAGAACTCACACTTGGAAAATTTGACATATAAATGTTTTCCCCCAAGAACACCCAGAACAATACGAAGATGGTCTGCATGCTCTTCCTCACTTTTCGAATAAACCAAAATGTCATCAATAAAAACTATAACAAGAGAATCAAGAAAGGGTTTGAGCACACCATTCATCAAACTCATGAAAGTTGCAGGCGCATTTGTCAACCCAAACGATATCACTAAAATCTCATAATGTCCATAGCGGGTTCTGAATGCCATTTTGGATACATCCTCAGGCCTAATCTTTAACTGATGGTAACCAGACCTTAGATTAATCTTAGAGAAAACTGACGCACCCTGCAACTAGTCAAAAAGATCTTCTATTCGAGGCAAATGATACTTATTACGAATGGTGACCCTATTCAACCGTCGATAGTCTATGAACATCCTTATACTACCACTCTTCTTCTTAACAAACAAAACAGAAGCACCCAACGGAGAAGCACTAGGACGGATGAAACCATTATCAAGAACTTCCTGGATTTGAGTCTTAAGCTCTCTCAATTCTACCGGAGCCATGCGATACAAATGGATGAAAATGGGGCGAGTATCGGGTTCCAAGTAAATGCAGAATTCTATATCTCTATCCAAAGGCATACCAGACAAATCGGTAGGAAGCACTTCCTTAAATTCAAACACTACAGAAACAGACTCAATAGAGGGAGAGTCAACCTCAACATCCCGAATATGAGCCAAATATACCAAACATCCCTGCCCCACCAGTTTCCTAACCTGAATAGAGGATATGACCTTAGCTAGCTTAGGCTTGTACACCCCTTCCCACTCTAACTTTTCCCTACCGGGGATCTCTAGAGTCACAAATTTCGTAATAATATTTAACACAACATAATGGGGGGACAACCAAGTCATGCCTAAGATTATATCAAAATCAGTCATATAAAAAATAACCAAATCAACCCAAGTTTGGAAACCCATAAACAAGATAGTGCAAGCACGATACACATGGGTCACTATGAATGACTCTCCAACTGGGGTAGAAACATGGATGGGGCATCAAGCATATCACAAATCATATCAAAACCCAAGGCAAACTGAACTGATACATATGAATAAGTAGAAACCAGATAAAACAAAACAGTAGTCATCCGGTCACAGACAAGAATAGTAGCTGTGATCACTGCATCAGATGCCTTAGCCTCGGTCTTGCCCTGGAAAGCATAACACTGAGCCCTGTCATCTTGATGGGCGACCTCCTTACCTGGCTGCACTTCTCCCCTACCTGCATTACCATTTCCCCGGCCACCACGGCCTCACTGATTTCCTCCTCGCCTACCTTGTGGACGCCCTCTACTATTTTATAGTTGCCCGCGGGTACCACCACTCTAGTCTACTGCTGCGCAGATTCCAACATGCGCGGTTGGGGATAATCTCTCCTCATGTGCCCAGGTTCCCTACAATTATAGCAAGTACGATCAAAAGACGATCTGCCACTAGCCGAAGACACGACTCCCTTAATATCCTGAATAAAATTCTGCTGTAGGGTTCCCGAGTAACTACCTATAGAAGCGGGCATGTCGGACTGAATTGGCCAGGCCGCAAGCGTCGGCCTACCTGAACCTATGGAGTAAGAACCCTGAAAGTTACCTGTGCTCTTGGCTTTCTTAGCCAAAGCCTTAGCCTGCCCATCACGTCTAACTCCCTCTACTTTCTTCATAAAGTCGGTCACCTTATCCAATCTCTTTCCTGTAGAAGTTATGTGAACAGACAATACCTGAAGTTCGGGGTTTAGTCCCATGAGGAATAGATGAATCCTTTCTTCCTCAGTAGTCACCAATTGAGTAGCATAACTAGCCAATGCATGAAATTTATCCTCATAAGCAGCTACAGATATACCACCCTGCTCCAAAGCCATGAAATCATCCTTCTTGCGATCCCTTAAAGTCCGGGGAACATACTTTTCCAAAAACAGAGCATGAAACAGTGTCCAAGTGAGTGGGGAAAAACTGACGATCTGCATTCCACATAAGCCCTCCACCACTACTTAGACTCACCTTGAAGCTGGAAAGGTCACGAACTCTACCCCATGCTGATGTACAATACCCAACTTATAAAGTCTCTCATAACAATCCAAGATGAACTCATAGGCATCCTCACTCTCAGAACCATGAAACACCGGCGACTTAAGTTTTAGAAACTTAGTCAACATTTCATGCTCATTACCAGTCATCACAAGACCTAATAGGGGATGGAAAAAGGAATCAGTGCCTACAATTCCACCCATCTTGGGGACAGTAACAAAAATAAGGGGGATTTGAGTTGCTTGAACTGTGTTGAGAACTCCAGGACCAACCAATCCTTTTAGGAAAGTCATAATTTGTTGAATTAACACTAGGTCCAAGGGAGTAATACCTGTAGTCTCAGCATGGACCTCTTCCTCTTGTACAACATCCTCCTCATTCTCTACCTCTACATTCTTCTCTATCTCTTCGTGATGCGTAGGAGGAACCTCATTTCTGGGAGCATTTTCAACCGAAGCTCCACCCCTAGCGGGTGCTATCATTCCTCGGGCTCTACCCCTTGCTCTTTCTCTGCCCCTACCTCGACTGCGGCCTCTTACTGCGAACTCCTTATCGGGCTCATTGACGGGAGCTACGGGCCTGACGCACTTGAAGCGAGTGTTAGCTATCTGCTGACAGAAGAGTGAAGGAGATTAGAAACCAATTTGGATCACCAGATACCAATTAGAATCAATTTAAAGCACGTAAGGAGACTAGAGAAAATAGAGAGATTTCCTAAAGTCCTATAGCCTCTCGAAGAAAAGTATAGACGTCTCCGTACCGTTCTGCAAGACTCTACTAGACTCGTTTTGGTACATCGAGATCAACGAACCTAATGCTCTGATACTAGCTTTTTCATGACCCAGACCATCATGAGTGACACCCACACCAACCCTCCGGTGTGAGAACCATTACTGCAACCCAACTACACAACTTAACAAAAACTAGAACATTTAAAGATATGGAAGCAGGTTTAAATGTCTAAAGAAAATTGGAGTTCCCATAAACTCCGAAAGTTAATAAAACCATTACCAAAACATTTGTTGAAAACAACGCCTAGAACTTGAAAGTCAATGTAACAAAACATCTAAAGTGCAACAAGTCTAAGAAAAAGGGTACAACCCCAACCAAACACAAGAAATATCTAAACAATAGTCTGAGTCCGAAGAGAATGGACTAAAGAAAATGAAGGATTCCATAACAGCCTGAAAGAACTGGCTCACCCTTGAAATCTGGTCTCGATCACTGATCTCCTTGCTGAGGTCTATCAGTAGCCGCCTAAAGATGCCCTGTACTTAACAAAGAATGAGCAAGTGCAGTATCAGTACACAACCACAATGTATTGGTAGGATCACACGGCTATCCCAGTATGTGGAATATATATAAGCAATCACAACATAGGAAACATGACATGTACATAATATATACACAGTTATCATTTCAAGAGCAATGTATAAATCCACATTCTCAATAACAAGTAAATATGACAATTCAATGGTCCTCTCATGGAACCCATACCCAAACTGTTAGTGTGATTGAACGTGACACCCGATCCTAATTAGTGTGCCGGAACGTGACACCTGATCCAACATATGTGCCAGAATGTGACACTCGATCCAATATATGTGACGGAACGTGACACCCGATCCAAATTAATCACAACCACAATCACATTCACACTAATAATGTACATACTCATAATCATACGATTAAGTGTTGAATCATGACATGTATATGTTCATTTATACTCATTTTATCGGGTTTGATCAATAGTACTTCATTCACATACATACATGCATTAAAATGAAGCAATTACCAACATACATCACACAAAATATGAAATCAAACCATCACCTACCTCGAAACCAAGCTTGAATCCCCCTAAGGCACTTGAATATTCCTTTTCCGGATTCTATCCGCTTGTTCGTGGTCTAAAAACAACAAATTAATGCAAGGATCAATACGTGAGGCCCAATTACCCGAATTACAATCGAAATCATCAATACTAGGACAAACTCATTGTCCTAATATGTAGCTAGGGATTTTTCCCACCATTAAATTCAGGCAAAACCCTCCCCCGATGATAATTAGCCATGAATCTAAGTTTTACGGATCGAAACATGGATTAGGGGAGTAAAATCCTTACCTTTAGCACCAAAAGTCGTTGAAAACTGTCAAGAACTCGTCATGGGTCTTTTCCTAACTCTTAAGAACGAAGTTTGCAGTAAAATAACGCAATTAGGGTTTTTCCTTGATTTAATTTGCGATTGGCCCGCTACAGTGGCCCCCAACCCGATAAAGCGGCCCCGCCCCGGGGGCTCGCACGAAGGCAAAACCTTGGAATTTGAGTTTGAAGCCCCTATTTCACAACACACCTTCAAACCAGGATGTTCAAAAACTACATGCTCATGCTAAGATCAGTTTCGAGTGTTCTACTCGCACGAATTTGATTCCGTAAAGTCGTACGGGTTCCTTAACGTGTTAGATATCCACTCATGTGATCAAATTCATTATTGAATCTCTTATTCATTACCAAATTTCTATAGACTTTGCATGACTCATATTTCGTCCAAATCTGGACTAGGCTAGGAAATTCCAAGGCACTACAAAAAGTTTTTCTGGCCCCAATTCTTACCCCGTTGGCTTTTCTATAACGACGGGTACAATAGATACCAATTTACCCATCACTTGTCCCCGTGTGACAAACTAGGAAAAATGGGCTAAAGTAAGGTTGGAGTAGTACCTAAATCGTCGAACAACTAATACTTGTCTCGCATGTCCTTTTCAGTTTTTCAAGTAGCTTCCTAAACTAGACGATGCTTCCATTAAACTTTCACTGTCTTTATATCCTTGGTCCTAAGCTTCCGGACATCACGATTAAGAATTGCAATCGGTTCCTCCTCATACTGAAGGTCATTGTCTAACAACACTGTGTTCCACTTTATGATGTAATCTCCGTCGCCATGATACTTTTTCAACATGGCCACATGAAACAATGGATGAAATTCAGATAAGCTAGGGAGTAAGGCCAATCTATAAGCTAATGGCCCTACAAAGTCAAGAATTTCAAATGGACCAGTATAGAGGACTAAGCTTCCCATTCTTGCCGAATCTCATCACCCCTTTCATGGGTGACACTTTAAGAAGAAATTTCTCACCAGTCTGAAATGCCATGTCTCTTATCTTATCGTATGCATACTTTTTATGTCGACTTTGGGCTGCTAGGAGCTTAGCTTGGATGTTTCTTACCTTATCCTGAGCATCCTTCACCAAGTCAACCCCCAAAGGTTTCACATCTCCAGCCTCAAACCATCCAATGGGTGATCTACATCCCCTCCCATAAAGTGCCTCGAATGGTGCCATGTCAATGCTGGAGTGGTAACTATTATTATAGGAGAACTCACACAACGGTAGGAACTTATCCCAATGTCCACCAAAATCAATCACACGTGCCCTCAACATGTCCTCTAATACTTGAATAGTTCTCTCTGACTGCCCATCCGTCTGTGGATGAAAAATTGTACTAAAAGTGAGTTGATTGCCCAATTCATCATGCAATTTCCTCCAAAACTTGGATGTGAACTGCGTACCACGGGTTGAGATGATAGAAAGGGACACCCCGTGCAACCTTACTATCTCTTTCACATAAACCTTAGCCAACCGCTGAGCATTATAGTCTATTTTAACCGGAATAAAATGGACTGACCTAGTCAATCTGTCAACCACTACCCAAATAGAATCAAACTTCCCCAAAGTCTTGGGAAGAACAACCACAAAATCCATAGCTATCCTTTTCCACTTCCATTCCGGAATTGGCATTCTCTGAAGCAAGTCTGCAGGCCTTTGATGCTCATACTTTACCTTATGACAGTGTTGGCACTTAGCCATAAATTCGACAATGTCTTTCTTTATGCCAGGCCACCAATAAAGCCGTTTCAAGTCTCGATACGTCTTGGTCACGCTTGGATTAATGAAATAGCGCGAACCATGGGATTCTGTCAACAATTTCTGAATCAAGTCATCCACTCGAGGAACACAAATCCTTCTTTAAAAGTGAGCATACCCCCGCATCTAAAGTCGCATCTTGTGCCTTGCGAGACACAGTCTTCTTTTTGAGCTCATTCAAACTATCATCCTTAAACTGTTTGGCCTAGATTTCCTCAATGAATGTGGCCCTCACCTCAATTCTAGCTAACACCCCACCTTTTTCTGAGATGCCCAACTGTATGAACTTAGATTCAAAGGTTTGAATTTCCTTAGCTAAAGGTCTCTTGGATACACTCAAGCAAGCTAGACTACCCATACTTACCGCTTTCCGGCTTAGTGCATCCGCCACTACATTAGCCTTGCCCGAATGATACTGGATGGTCACATTACAATCCTTCGAGTAACTCCATCCACCTTCGTTGTCTCAGATTAGGTCCTTTTGAGTGAATGCATGTTGTAGACTATGATGATCAGTAAACACCTCACATTTGACACCATAAATTTAATGCCACCAGATCTTAAGAGAAAACACTACCGTTGCCAACTCTAAATCATATGTTGGGTAATTCCTCTCATGCACCTTCAACTGTCGTTGTTCATAAAATATAACATTCTTATCCTGCATCAACACATCACCCAAACCTGAATGTGAAGCATCACAATAAATAATGAAATCTTTACCTTCCACTGGTAGTGCCACAATAGGTGATGTGGTTAGAAGATTCTTTTGAAAGCTCTCATCACATTTTTTGGTCCATTCGAAAAGCACCTCCTTTTTGGCCAGCCTTGTCAAATGCGTGGCAATTGAAGCAATGATTTTCATAAATCGACGATAGTAGCTAGTGAGCCCCACAAAACTCCTAACTTTTGGCACAGAGCTAGGCCATACCCAATTTTTAACATTTTCAATATTTTGGGGATCTACCATTACTCTTTCCCTTGAAACTACATGCCCCAAAAAGGCAACTGAAGTCAACCAGAACTCACACTTGGAAAATTTGACATATAACTTTTGTCTCCCAAGAACACCCAGAACAATACGAAGATGCTCAATATGCTCTTCCTCACTTTTCAAATAAACCAAAATGTCATCAATAAAAACTATAACAAAAGAATCCAGAAAGGGTTTGGACACACCATTCATCAAACTCATGAAAGCTGCAGGCGCATTTTTCAACCCAAACGACATCACTAAAAACTCATAATGTCCATAGCAAGTTCTGAATGTCGTTTTGGGTACATCATCAGGCCTAATCTTTAACTGATGGTAACCAGACCTTAGATCAATCTTAGAGAAAACTGACACACCCTGCAACTAGTCAAAAAAATCATATATTCGAGGCAACATATACTTATTTCAAATGGTGACTTTATTCAACTGTCGATAGTCTATGCACATCCTCTTACGACCATCCTCTTCTTAAAAAACAAAACAGGAGCCTACGGAGAAGCACTAGGACAGATGAAACCTTTATCAAGAAGTTCCTGGATTTGAGTCTTAAGCACTCTCAATTCTACCGAAGCCATGTGATACAGAGAGTTGGAAATGGGGCGAGTACCAGGTTCTAAGTCAATTAAGAAATCTATATCTCTATCTGGAGGCATACCAAGCAAATCGGTAGGAGACACTTTCTTAAATTCAAACACTAAAGAAATAGACTCAATAGAGGGAGACTCAACCTCAACATCCAAAATATGAGCCAAATATGCCAAACATCCCTGCCCTACCAGTTTCCTAGCCTGAATGGAGGATATGACATTAGCTAGCTTAGGCATGTACACCCTTCCCACTTTAACTTTTCCCTACCGGGTATCTTTAGAGTCATAGATTTCATATTACAATTTAACACAACATAATGGGGGGACAACCAAGTCATGCCTAAGATTATATCAAAATCAGTCATATCCAAAATAACGAAATCATCCCAAGTCTAAAAACCCATAAACAAGATAGGGCAAGCACGATACACATGGGTCACTATGACTGACTCTCTAACTAGGGTATAAACATGGATTGGGACATCAAGTATATCACAAATCATATCAAAACCCAAGGCAAAATGAACTGATACATATGAATAAGTAGAACCCGAATAAAATAGAACAGTACTCATCCAGTCATAGACAAGAATAGTACCTGTGATCACTGCATCAGACGCCTTAGCCTCGGTCTTTCCCGGGAAGGCACAACAATTAGCCTTGTCATCTGGATGGGCAAACCTCTTTGCCTGGCTGCACTTCTCCCCTACCTGCATTACTACTTCCTCAGCCTCCACGACCTTACTGATTTCCTCCTCACCCACCTAGTGGACGCCCTCTACCATTATTACCATTGCCCGCGGGTACCACTGCTCTAGTCTGCTTCTGTGCGGTTTCTAACATGCGCGGTTGGGGACAATCTCTCCTCATGTGCCCAAGTTCCCCAAAATTATAGCAAGTACAATAAATAGATGGTCTGCCTCTATCCGAAGAAGTCACTCCCTGGCTATCTTGAATAAGATTCTGTTGTGGAGTTCCCGAGTAACTACCTTTAGAAGCGGGCATGGCGGACTGAATTAGTCGAGCTTCAAGTATCGGCCTATCTGAACCTCTGGAGTAAGAACCTTGAAAGTTACCTTTGCTCTTGGCTTTCTTAGCCAAAGCCTTAGCCTGCCCATCACGTCTAACTCCCTCTACTTTCTTCACAAAGTTGGTCGCCTCATCAACGCTCTTTCTTGCAGAAGTCATGTGAATAGACAATACCTGAAATTCGGGGTTCAATCCCATGACGAATAGACAAATCCTTTCATTCTCAGTAGTCACCAATTGAATAGCATATCTAAACAATGCATGAAATTTAGCCTCATAAAGAGCTACAGACATACCACTCTACTCCAAAGCCTTGAACTCATCCTTCTTGCGATCCCTCAAACTTCGGGGAACATACTTTTCCAAAAATAGGCATGAAACTGTGTCCAAGTTAGTGGGGAAAAACTGACAATCTACATTCCACATTAGCCTTCCACCACTACTTAGCCTTACCTTGAAGCTGGAAGGTCACAAACTCTACCCCATGCTGATGTACAATACCTAACTTATGAAGTCTCTCATAACAATCCAAGATGAACTCATAGGCGTCCTCACTCTCAGAACCATGAAACACGGGTGACTTCAATTTCAGAAACTTAGTCAACATTTCATGCTCATTACCAGTCATCACAGGACCCAATAGGGGACGGAAAAAGGCATCAGTGCCTACAGTTCCACCCATCTTGGGGACAGTAACAGAAATAGGGGGTTGGCGGGAGTTTGAGTTGCTTGAACTGTAGGGAGAACTCCAGGACCAACCAATCCCTTCAGGAAAGTCATAATTTGTTGAGCTAACACTGGGTCCAAGAGAGGAATACCTGTAGTCTCAGCCTGCACCTCTTCCTCTTGTCCAACATCCTCCTCATTCTTGACCTCTACATTTTTCTCTACCTGTTCGTGATGCACAGGAGGGACCTTATTTCTGGGAGTATTCTCAATCGGAGCTCCACTCCTAGTGGGTACTACCCTTCCTCGGCCTCTACCCCTGCTTCGACTGCGGCCTCTTGCTGCGGACTCCTCTGTGGGCTCATTGACGGGAGCTACGGGCCTGACGTCGTTGAAGCGAGTGTTAACCATCTGTGGACAGAAGAGTGAAGGAGATTAGATACCAATTTGGATCACGAGATACCAATTAGAATCAAGTTATAGCACGAAAGGAGACAAGAGAAAATATAGAGATTTCCTAAAGTCCTATAGCCTCTCGAAGAAAAGTACTAATGTCTCCGTACCATTTAGCAAGACTCTACTAGACTCGTTTTGGTACACCGAGATCAACGAACCTAATGCTCTAATACCAACTTTGTCACGACCCAAACCGTCGTGAGTGGCACCCACACTAACCCTCAGGTGGGAGAACCATTACTGCAACCCAACTACACAACTTAACAAAAACTAGAACATTCAAAGATACGGAAGCAGGTTTAAATGTCTATAGAAAATTGGAGTTCCCATAAACTTTGAAAGTTAATAAAACCATTACCAAAAAATTTGCGAAAAACAACGCCTAGAACCTGAAAGTCAATGTACCAAAACATCTAAAATGCAACAAGTCTAAGAAAAAGGGTACAACCCCAACCAAACATAGGAAATATCTAAACAATAGTCTGAGTTCGAAGAGAATGGACTAAATGAAATGAAGGATTCCATGGCAACCTGAAAGAACTGGCTCACCCTTGAAATCCGATCTCGATCACTGATTTCCTTGCTGAGGTCTATCAGTAGCTGCCTGAAGATGCTTGTACTCAACAAAGAACGAGCAAGTGCAGTATTAGTACACAACCACAGTACACAGGTAGGATCACGTGGCTATACCAGTAAGTGGAACACATATAAGCAGTCACAACATAGTAAACATGTCATGTACAAAATATATACACGGTTATCATTTCAAGGGCAATGGATAAATCCACGTTCTCAATAACAAGTAAATATGACAATTCAATGGTACTCTTATGGAACCCATACCCAAACTGTTAGTGTGCCAGAACGTGACACCTGAACCTAATTAGTGTGCCGAAACGTGACACCTGATCCAACATATGTGCCAGAATGTGACACTCGATCCAATATATGTGACGGAACGTGACACCCGATCCAAATTAATCACAACCACAATCACATTCACACTAATAATGTACATACTCATAATCATACGATCAAGTGTTGAATCATGACATACATATGTTCATTTATACTCATTTTATCGGGTTTGATCAATAGTACTTCATTCACATACATACATGCATTAAAATGAAGCAATTACCAACATACATCACACAAAATATGAAATCAAACCATCACCTACCTCGAAACCAAGCTTGAATCCCCCTAAGGCACTTGAATATTCCTTTTCCGGATTCTGTCCGCTTGTTCGTGGTCTAAAAACAACAAATTAATGCAAGGATCAATACGTGAGGCCCAATTACCCGGATTACAATCGAAATCATCAATACTAGGACAAACTCATTGTCCTAATATGTAGCTAGGGATTTTTCCCACCATTAAATTCAGGCAAAACCCTCCCCCGATGATAATTAGCCATGAATCTAAGTTTTACGGATCGAAACATGGATTAGGGGAGTAAAATCCTTACCTTTTGCACCAAAAGTCATGGAAAACTGTCAAGAACTCGTCCTGGGTCGTCTCCTAACTCTTAAGAACGAAGTTTGTAGAAAAATAACGAATTTGAGGTTTTTCCTCAACTTAATTAGCGACTGACCCACTACAACGGTCCCCAACCCGCTACAGCGGCGCCTTGGCGAGATTAATTCCGCCCTGGTGGTTTACACGGAGACAGAACCTTAGAATTTGAGTTCCAAGTCCCCATTTCACAACACACCTTCAAACCAGGACTTTCAAAAACTACATGCTCACACTAAGATCAATTTCGGGAGTTCTACTCGCCCAAATTCGATTCCGTAAAGTCGTACAGGTTCCTTAACGTCTTAGCTATCCACTTATGTGATCAAATTCATTATTGAATCTCTCATTCATTACCATATTTCCCTAGACTTCGCATGACTTAGATTTCATCCAAATCTTGACTAGGCTAGGAAATTCCAAGAGTGAAGGGTATATATGCTCTAGTTTTTGGATGGCAGGGGCACCGATGTCCCAAAAGTATGACGGAGGGTATTTACATACCCTTTACGATATTTTGGGGGGGGGGTATATTAGTCCTTTGTCCCTATAAAGAATAATTACAAAATTATATTATTTACTTCAATAAAAAAGTGGTACCTCAAATTCCGTTGAACTACAAACTCACTCTATGGGTTTAAATCACACTTGAGTTTTTAAAAAGAAGAGTAGAAAACATAAAAAATTCATAGTCAATACAAAGGGTATTATGTACATGTGCTTATTATGAATGACCATAAAAGACACAATCCTTCACAAAAGTCACAATTCATCCGAAAAGTCAGAATTTACCATACAAATCACAACCCTTCGAAAAAATCACAACCTTTCAAATAAGTCATAACCATCATTGTGAAAAGTTGTCTGCTTTGAAAATAGTATAAGTAAATAAATATAAATATAAATATAAAATATGAAAAAAGGCCAAAAATACCCATGTACTAATCGAAAAGGTTTAAAAATACCCCTCATCCACCTATTGGGTTAAAAATGTCACGATCTGAGCCTACACCCTGGATGTGGTCGACACTCAAGAACCATTGCTGGTCCCCAAGCGAACCCCCATCCTGGACGACTAGAAGCGGAAAACTAACTCAAGCATACAAAGCTTAAAACTAAATACGATTCATTGAACTCAATTATAAAGCTTTAACTCAAATGATTAACTCTGAATAAATTAGTATATTCAACTCACCAAAAATAGGCAACTCAAGTCTTTAAAATATTTAACAAAATAAATGAAATAGACTTCTCAAACTCTACTGTCTATCTATGAAGCCTCTAAATGACAAAGATTGAAGTCGAGACAAGACCCAGGACATCCTAACAAAACTAAAAATTAAATGGAATCCTCCGGAAGCAAGGAGGCTTACCAAAGCTAACTCGAAATGCAAGTTGTTTCAATGAAGATCCTGTTGATGACCCTAGCTACCTGTATCTGCATCATGAAACGATGCAGGCCAAATGAGGTCTGTACATTGAATGTACGAGCATGTAAGGGGAATTCTAAAGCATAAAAATAAGCTTGAACTAATGGAAAAGAAACATACTTACATTTTCTCAACTCAACTCAAGGAATACTCAAGGTTATTCAAAAGTACTCAAACTTACTTAACTCAGAAGTACTCAAGGATAAGATACTCAACTCAGAATTAAGGTACTCAACTCAATGAAAGAGGGCTCAACTCAACAATAAGATATTCAACTCTACGAAACATAGTTCAACTCAACTTAGAGAAATAGGGCCAAGCTTAACAATAAGATACTCAACTCTGGATACTCAACTCAAGATAAAGCAACAATAAAAGATGCAATATATGGAATGCTTTTAAAACAATAGATAGCAACTCAATATATTGAAGAATACAATAATAACTCAGTTTGTATATAAAAATACAATATAACTCTTGCGAGATTCTCTAACTGACAACCATCACTATGAGCTATGTGTTGATATATCGTCTAGCTCACGTTGCCAGAACTGTCCTATACTTTGCCAAGGTATAGAACCTACTACTAAGCGGATCCACTAGTCTATTCTAAAATCATTTAGGAATCATCTAAAAAGTATGACCCTTTCTACCCACGTTAGCTACATGGTTTATTTGGACTTTGAGTTATCTGACCTTGTCCCCATATCGGTGCTCAATACTACTCCCAAAATGTAACTAGCTCATATGTTTAAAAACATAACTCTTTCTGTGGTTTGAGATTATTACTCAAAATCTTTTTCTTAAAAGAGATGGTACTCAAAACTGCTCAAAAACTCTTTTAAAGATCGGTGTTTCCTCTCATCTTAAATGTAAAAACATTTACTCTTGGAATACTTAGTTCCCATATATTATTTTAAAGAAAATGAACTCAGCTCTACTCTTCCTCAAACTCAAATGCTCAAGTCTTAAAAAAAGTTATAAATAAATGTAAAAGACTTCTCACAATAAGGTTCATGCCAAATTATCGACATGAACGACTCAATTCAAGATTTTTAATAACCATACATGAAACTCAATACTCGGAATTCAACGACTCCATAACTCAAGGATTCAATGATACTACTCATCTCGAAATGTTTGACTTAGAGGGTTCATGTGGAATTATGGACATGAACAATCTCAATTCAAGGACTAACTGATACTACTCATCTCAAGATGTTCGACTCAGAGGGTTCATGCAGAATTATGGGCATGAACATCTCAACTCAAGGATCTTCATGGGTACCATGTAGTAGTCCCATGATTACGAATATAATATCAAAAGGGTTTGAAATTCAATACTGAAGACGTAGATCTGCAAGATACTACTCCTCTCAAAGATACTCAAATTATGGAGTTCATGCGAAAGTTATGGGCATGAATGACTAGACTCACGGGTTTAAATACAATATAGAATTCATGTGTACGACTCTTATCATTCTCATACTTACTTCCTCAAAACTTAGCTCAAATCGATAGTTGATTGCAAAGGATTCACAATTTAACTCAAAGACTTTCTTGAACTCTACTCTTAACGCTTTCTTGAATTTGAATTATGAATTATAAATTATGAATTCAAGAGTTATGATACATGATATGAAGGATCTCGTGATGATTAAATGAGGTTTAGATAGTTAATCGGTCAAAAAACACTGTCTGGGGAGCATGTCCGCGACGCAGAGATGAATTATAATATTTGGTTGCGAAATAATTTTTGAAACAATGGAGTCCGTGTTCTCTCCGTGATGGAGAGAGAGAAATTTCTCTCGGGGGGAGCAAGTTCGCGACGCGGACTTGGGTTCCAATTTCTGCTCGATCTTTTCTTCTTCTCCCGAAGCCGATTAAACTCATACCCACTGAAATTCTAAGGTTAAAACTCTCGAATTCCTATAACCCTGAACAATTTAGCGAAACTCACTCAAGAACAATCAATTTACTCAACCACTTAACAAAATCTTCGCCTCACGAATTGGCACGACTTGAGAGCAATCCCTAGTCGTTACATGGCGTACTCGACCCCGAAGGGGTCTAATACAAGCCTCTTAGCTCATTCATTATATAGACAATAGAAAATAGTGCGGAATTAAAAACTTTATTCAAAACCAAACTATTAAAAACTCTTTCATAAAGCAGCGGAAATACAAAGTCTCACATGGCCAACTTAAGACAAACTTTAACAAGATAGGGTCACGGCCCTTTACAATCGAAAATACTAGAATGTCTTTTACAAAGTCTTAAGCATAAAGGAACTAGAACAAAAAGAGTCTTTGTCCTCGATCTATGAGGACATACCAAGTCTTGGAGGAAAACTATATCCAAGCACTTCAACTTCTAGCTAGAAATGATCACTTGCCGGAACCTACACTTGTAGTAAAAATAAGAGAATATGGCTTAGCACACAAAAATGTACTAAGTATGATGACCATGCAAAAACATACTTTAAAGGGGACATTTTGTCTAAAGTCATGCTAGTATGCCATTTTTGATAAAACCTCATGAGTACAATTATAAGAGGCATTCTACAAGTCACAACCAACATACAAGACATTATCCACATTATAGACATGTTCAACATATAAACCCATTACCTTTACCTTTTCACCTTCACCCCAGGCAACTCTTAAGTAACACTTTGTACAATGTATGGATAGCGTCCCATACCACTATCCACACCTAAGCATCACCCTAAGGTCACCAAAAGTGAACTAACCATTAATCATGCTTCATATTACAAGTAATCATGCTCAACTAATACCAACATACAACACATAAGAACATGAGTCAAGTAAGTCATTTCATCATCTTAGGACCTATATCAAAAGTCACCCTAAGATACACCTAAGTAAAACATGAAGTGGCAGCCCATACTACCTGTTCATACACACCTAGGTGTTCCTCAAGGCTAGAATAAATAAAAACCTTTACAATTCAACACAATATGCTAAGTAACTCATTTCATCAATATAAGCTACTCATTCATCATTTTATTTAGACAATAAGTCAACAATCTTCATTAGATTCATTTAGGACACCTTCATGCATTTAGAGGGCTTTCACAGATTTAGTCATTAGGACTTAGAGAACTCACTATAGCACCTTCAAAGCCTACTCGTGAAATGTATAGATAGCATCTCATACTACTACCTAAAATTTGTAGTACCTATCAATTAACTAGAGTGCACATCTCACATGATGGTAATAAGCGTTTAACCGACATAGACCATGCAAGCTAGACATAGTTTTGATATAGGAAGATGTTCATTGGAACTCTAGCCTAACATTGGGAGAGTTTCCATCTAACCATATATACTCGGTGCTTAGCCTACATTCCCATAGATTATTTCATTCACACTACATTAGTGTATTAGGGAGGAATGCCATAGGCCTATCGACCCATGTTACATCATTATAAAAAAGAAGGAATGCTGTAAGCCTATCAATATGTGGTACATTCAAGGATAACTCTAGGGTCCATATGAAAGGAATGCTATAAGCCAATCGATTCATGGTCCCTTATTACATTTTTATACTCATGAAAGGAATGCCACTAGCCTATCTATTCATGGTACATTGACTCATTTAGAAAAGAATGCCACTAGCCTATCGATTCTAGAGTCTTCATTACATTAGATCATTTATGAAAATAGTGCATAAAGCCTATCTATTCACAGCCATCAAGTCAAGACACATTCATCATTCATATATGGAAGGAATGTCATAGCCAATCGATTCATATTCATTAAGTCAAGACACATTCATTATTCTAGAAAAGGATGCATAAGCCTACCAATTCTTGATTCAACAACTACAATATAGAAACCCTTCATATTCATCATTATCATTCATGAGTGTCAAATTGAGAAATAGCCTTTCAATACTATCACAAATATATTGAATACATGTTCATCATTCTATCATTGAATCACATGTAAGTCCTTCACATTATACAATCATATACACAACCTCATGACAATACTTCAATTCCTCATATAATTCCTTCAAGGCCATGATCAAAATGTACATGTAAGTAAATACCTCCACCTTTCAAGTGGATCAATATACAATGTAATGTAAACACCTCCACCTTTCAAGTGAATCAACAATTCTAGAGTAATTCTACTACATGAGAATTAGGTCACAACTTACCCTTCTCCAAAGCCATAATCACCATTACTCAATTCTCCAACAATTCACCATAGATTGACATAGATAATAATAGAAATCAATAATACAACTCAATCTAAGCATAATTCCATCAATATTCATTCATAATCATAAAACCCACTTCATAAGCCAAATTTTAGGAATTTAGAGAAATCATGGGTTCATAGAGTGTTTCATCTTAAAACCATCAATCAAGCATCAATCTAATCATACTTTATCATTTGAAATCGTTTGATGCAAGAACCCATGAATTTGAGTAAAATCTAAGTTTTTGGTGAAACTTGAAAACCTTGAAAACATCTTTGGAATTGACTCTAGGGTGAAAACTAACCCTAGATGAAGGATCACCATACCTTATAGCAGAACAATCCATTGAAATTGAAGAAGAAACATCTTGAAATCCCCAACCCTAGCTTAAACTTTCCCTTGACCTCCAATGGAGTTTCTAGAGAGAACTTTTTAGGAGAGAAGGGTTTTGATTTGGGGAAATATGAAGAATGAATTCTAAATTAGGATATTAATGTTTTAATACTCTTAAAATACCTAAAAACACTTAAAATAACCGTCCATGCAATTTAAAAGACTTGGGGTGAATTTACCAATTCACCTCTCACTTAGCCGAACCCACAAACTAGATTGAAGGTCCAATGCATGTGTCACCATCCACGGACCATAGATGGATTGATGGGACCGTACTGTCCCTTCGTGGTTTGGATCAGAGACCTTCATTTGGGGGTCTTGACCTACGGAGGCAATCCACGGGGCGTGGATGGACTTACGGGGCGTGAACCACATCCGTAGGGCACCGCCTTTGAGGCAACCTCATGGTTTCCTTGGGGTCTAGACTTAGGGTCCTCCTCAAGGACCCTTAGGGTGGTCCTTGTGGAGTCGTACCTTGATGCCTAACCCCTAAACACCTCAACCACGGCTCGGGACAACACAAAATACCATCAAATCTCAAGACGAACACAAACGAACAGATGTCAAGCTCTAGTTTCACTAGTTTGTTTTTAGGGTCATTACTGTATCCCCCTCTTAGGAACATTCGTCCTCGAATGACACTTTAAAACATTAAGGGGTAACGACTCAAGACTAGCAGCCCACAATCATGTATACAACATCAATACAAATGCATAAACATGGGAGGAAACATCAACTCCACATCAATAAGCTCAAAACACAACAAAAAGGTAGGAACTACATCCACAACTCATCATGCACCAAAACTTCACATTTCTCATTTCATTGGAGGAACTTCCTTCTCCAAGTCACATCATGCTCATTACAACATCTTTAAGCACACTATGCAACTCTTTCAAGAACACATTTAAGCATGCTCAACAAGTCAACTTATGAAACATTTAGGCAACTCATCATAGATGCATATCAACATAAGGAACACAATTTGAAAACTCATTTTTTCTCAACTATACAAGAATTCAATTAGAACATGCACAACATAAGGAGACTATGGAAACTCATATTCTCACAAGACTCCAAAGCATGCAACAAGATACTAGGAACTCAAGGTCTCAAGCTTGAATAAGAATAGAAGGAAAGAGATAAGGATATCAACACTCTCAATAACCTTACTATTCAACATACTATCCCCCACTTAGGAGTAAACCCAACTAAGGTCAACATGAACACCACAAGGGAACCTAAATCAAGACATCCACAACTTACAAGAAATCATCAACATACCGGTACCTTTAAACTACGAAGGTCCTCATTAAGCAACTCTTGCTCACAACCAACCTTACCAACACCACTCAAGGTCTCATATGAGTCTACCACACCGGGTCTGAACTCCTCAAAGTCACTATACCTCTTAAGGTTAGATTAGCAAGAAAGCCTATCTCAAGAACATCAAGGACACTCAACGACCTTGACATCTAAGCACATTATCTCCCCCCTTAAGGGTAAGCCTATACAAACTCTTTACAACATCACGTCTTTCAATTCTAAGGTCGGAGCAAAACATCACTAAACCTTCACACTCATCACCCAAGGTGATTTTAAACCAAGGAAAAATTAAAATTACACCCTCTTTTAAGGAGTCTACTCACCCAACACATCAATACATTTCTAAAACACCTCATTCGTCAAATCCTTCAACTTACCTCCAAATCATCATAACCTTCTACCAACAACACACATAACCATATAGCAACCCATTCATGCTAAAGACTACATCACAATATAACTCCTCAAATTTACCATAACAAGACTCATCTAGTCACATAACCACAACTAACATCAAAACTCACCTTTTCCTACCTCGATCCTTGCAACATTATCCCTTCAAGTAGTCAAATCTTCAAGACCACCGAATAAGGAAAAAGAGAGAGAACTTATGGAGCTAAGCTTTATGGCACGATTTGAAGAATGAAGAAAAAAGTGTAACTTTCTATCGTCCTATAGCCTCTCGCTCATAGATGTGTCATGACTCACACAGATGAACAAGACTCTACTAGACGTGGCTTGTGAGACTTAGATCCTAAAAACCATTTCCAAAATATTATGCTATGATACCAAGTTTGTCACGACCCGAGAGCATCCCCTAGTCGTAACACGGTGTACTCGACCCCGAAGGGGTCTAATACAAGCCTCTTAGCTCATTCATCGCATAGACAATAGAAAATAGTGCGGAATTAAAAACTTTATTCAAAACCAAACTATTAAAAACTCTTTCATAAAGCAGCGAAAATACTAAGTCTCACATGGCCATCTTAAGACAAACTTTAACAAGATAAGGTCACGGCCCTTTACAATCGAAAATATTAGAATGTCTATTACAAAGTCTTGAACATAAAGGAACTAGAACAAAAATAGTCTTTGTCCTCGATCTATGAGGACATACCAAGTCTTGGAGGAAAACTCTATCCAAGCACTTCAACTTCTAGCTAGAAATGATCACTTGCCGGAACCTACACTTGTAGTAAAAATAAGAGAATATGGGTTAGCACACAATAATGTACTAAGTATGATGACCATGCAAAAACATGCTTTAAAGGGGACATTTTGTCGAAAGTCATGCTAGTATGCCATTTTTGATAAAACCACATGAGTACAATTGTAAGAGGCATAATACAAGTCACAACCAACATACAAGACATTATCCACATTATAGACATGTTCAACATATAAACCCATTACCTTTACCTTTACACCTTCACCACAAGCAACCCTCAAGTAACACTTTGTGCAATGTATGGATAGCGTCCTATACCACTATGCACATCTACGCATCACCCTAAGGTCACCAAAAGTGAACTCACCATTAATCATGCTTTATATTACAAGTAATCATGCTCAACTAATACCAACATACAACACATAAGAACATGAGTCAAGTAAGTCATTTCATCATCTTAGGACCTATATCTAAAGTTACCCTAAGATACACCTAAGTAAGACATGAAATGGCAGCCCATACTACCTCTTCATAAACACCTAGGTGTTCCTCAAGGCTACAATAAATAAGAACCTTTACAATTCAACACAATATGCTAAGTAACTCATTTCATCAGTATAAGCTACTCATTCATCATTTTATTTAGACAATAAGTCAACAATCTTCATTAGATTCATTTAGGACACCTTCAAGCATTTAGAGGGCTTTCACACATTTAGTCATTAGGATTAGAGAACTTACTATAGCACCTTCAAAGCCTACTCGGGTAATGTATAGATAGCATCCCATACTACTACCTACACTTTGTAGTACCTATCAAGTAACTAGAGTGCACATCTCACATGATTGGAATAAGCGTTTAACCGACATAGACCATGCAAGCTAGACATGAAATCTGGTGTCATATAGCCCCACACCGTAAAGAGGTGTTCCACTTGCCTAAGGTAGAACGATAACATTATCTTGGATAAATCCTTAGCTTGGATGAAATCCACTGGCTAATATCCAATGTGGGCACATATTTATGAAATAGGAAGATGTTCATTGGAACTCTAGCCTAACATTGGGAGAGTTTCCATCTAACCATATCCACTCGGTGCTTAGCCTATATTCCCATAGATTATTTCATTCACATTACATTAGTGTATTAGGGAGGAATGAAATAGGCCTATCGACCCATGTTACATCATTATAAAAAAGAAGGAATGTTGTAAGCCTATCAATCTGTGGTACATTCAAGGATAACTCTAGGGTCCATATGAAAGGAATGCTATAAGCCAATCGATTCATGGTCCCTTATTACATTTTTATACTCATGAAAGGAATGCCACTAGCCTATCGATTCATGGTACATTGACTCATTTAGAAAAGAATGCCACTAGCCTATCGATTCTAGAGTCTTCATTACATTAGATCATTTATGAAAAGAGTGCATAAAGCCTATCTATTCACAGCCATCAAGTCAAGACACATTCATCACTCATATATCAAAGGAATGCCATAGCCTATTGATTCATCTTCATCAAGTCAAGACACATTCATTATTCTAGAAAAGGATGCATAAGCCTACCAATTCTAGATTAAACAACAACAATATAGAAACCCTTCACATTCATCATTATCACTCATGATTGTCAAATTGAGAAATAGCCAATCAATACTAACACAAATACATTGAATACATGTTCATCATTCTATCATTGAATCACATGTAAGTCCTTCACATTATACAATCATATACATAACCTCATGACAATACTTCAATTCCTCATATAATTCGTTCAAGGCCATGATCACAATGTACATGTAAGTAAAAACCTCCATCTTTCAAGTGGATCAATATACAATGTAACGTAAATACCTCCACCTTTCAAGTGGATCAACAATTCAAGAGTAATTCTACTACATGAGAATTAGGTCACAACTTACCCTTCTCCAAAGCCATAATCACCATTACTCAATTCTCCAACAATTGACAATATATTGGCATAGATAATAATAGAAATCAATAATACAACTCAATCTAAGCATAATTCCATCAACATTCATTCTTAATCATAAAACCCACTTCATAAGCCAAATTTTAGGAATTTAGAGAAATCATGGGTTCATTGAGTTTTTAATCTTAAAACCATCAATTAGACATCAATCCAATCATACTTTTTCATTTGAAATCGGTTGATGCAAGAACCCATGAATTTGAGTGAAATCTAGGTTTTTGGTGAAACTTGTAAACCTTTAAAAAACATCTTTGGAATTGACTCTAGGGTGAAAACTAACCCTAGATGAAGGATCACCATACCTTATACTAGAAAAATCCCTTGAAATTTAAGAAGAAACACCTTTAATCCCCAACCCTAGCTTGAACTTTCCCTTGACCTACAATGGAGTTTCTAGAGAGAACTTTTTAGGAGAGAAGGGTTTTCATTTCGGGAAATATGAAGAATGAATTCTAAATTAGGATATTAATGTTTTAATACACTTAAAATACCTAAAAACACTTAAAATAACCGTCCATGCAATTTAAAAGACTTGGGGTGAATTTACCAATTCACCCCTCACTTAGCCAAACCCATAAACCAGATTGCAGGTCCAATCCACGAGTCACCATCCACGGATCGTGGATGGATTGACGGGACCATACTGTCCCTTCGTGGTTTGGATCAGAGACCCTTATTTGGGGGTCTTTACCTACGGAGGCCATCCATGGGGCGTGGATGGACCTACGGGGCGTCAACCCCATCTGTGGGTCACCCCCTTTGAGGCAACCTCATGGTTTCCTTGGGGTCTAGACTTAGGGTCTTCCTCAAGGACCCTTAGGGTGGTCCTTGGGGTGTCGTACCTTGACATCTAACCCCTAAACACCTCAACCATGGCTCGGGACAACATAAAACACCATCAAAACTCAAGATGAATACAAACGAACACACGTCAAGCTCTAGTTTCACTAGTTTGTTTTTAGGGTCGTTACACGAACTCAACCAAACATCACGATTCAAGAACAAATAACAACTCTTCAAGAAACTCATCTAGTACTTAATTTCTCAATCTGTAGCGATGAATTCGATAATGAAAAATATGATTGGCGTGTGGGTGAACAAACCCAACACTATGAAAACTTACATACCTCTTAGGGATTAAACCTTTGGCAAAAATTCGCAACAAAACTGAATAATCTTGACGAATGGCTTGAACCTTTTCTCTTTTCTTCTCTTTTCTCTTCTTGAACTCTCTTCTAAAACCCTAGGTGTAAATTAGGATTGTAAAATTAAACCAAATCAGTTTAGACTCCTAAAACCTTACTAAAAATGAATTAAATCTGATTGGGTAATGAAAGGACCAAAATACCACTCATATATTCGGGTAACTTTCCTTAACTAGATAGCCTGACTTCATACGGTCATATCTCCCTCATACGAGCTCGAAAATAGCAAAGTCAGTGGAGTAGGAGAGATAATCCAAATACCTTTCATTTGATATCTTATAGGTCACCTAACTCATCTTGTTCTGAAAGTTATGATCGTTTGAAGTTGACCCAAAATTTAGAAGAACTTAGGAATGACTTGAATGAATTTCTCTTTAGTTCTTTTTGGAACTCAAGGTGCTACATCTAGTGACTTTAACACTTAAGAAAATTTAAATTCCTTGTTAAAAACTTACTCACTACGAAGGATGGTTCGAGTCTAAGCTCAAATTTTTTCCTGGGTGTTATAATATCTCCCCATTCGGATCATTCGTCCTCGAATGATGGCTGCACTGGTTATGGAACGTGGTTATTCTTACTAAGGCCTAAGTCTAATGGTATGCTCTTACTATACTCAAGCTTAACCCAAATCCTTAGGTTCGGGTTCTGTACCTCACTATAGGGAAATCTCATCCCAAGTCTATTACTCTTTACCACCACATTGGGCTCATATCAAGAACTACCTAATGTTTAACAACACTATATTCAAGCTTAGTACTTTAACAACTCCATGGACTCATACTAACCAACTCCTTAAGAAGTTCTCATCCTCTCATCATCTCTGTCATACCAACTAGAATTTCCCACATTACTATTCGGAACCAACTAAGGGGTCTCATTTAACTATTTCTCATAGTAAAACTTCATCCTCATCTTTTTCCTCATTTATAACCTTAGATGTAATTATCACACCATCATCATCACAATAAGAACATCAACATTATCCTCCTAACATCATGCCACTACTAAAAAGGTCTCTGAAAAGATATCTCCCACACTCTTTTGAACTCATTACTAGCTTGTTCTCAAACACTTGACTTGATTTCTCATATTATCATCTCCCCCTTAGGTCTAAAGCTGACACTTGAAAGTTATGGACCTATTCCACATTGACAACTCAATTATGCTATCTAGGCACACATGTAAATTATTAACTTAATTGGAACCTCGTCGGGTGTCATGACCCAGGGGTACTCCCTAGATGTAACATGATGTACAAGACCCTGAGAGCCTCATACAAGACACTTAGCTTTCATAACATAATATAATAGAAATGATGCAGAAATTTAAAATATTTTCAACACAATCAAAATCTTTATAAAACGAAGCGGAAGTCTATTACACTTTATCTCAAACCATCTAAAACATGAATATCTTTGGGACACAACCCATACAGTAGTTCAAAACATAAAATGAAAGAATATAAGGAAACAATGGTCAAATCCTTGAATGCTATGAGGACTCACCAATCTTCAAATTTTGCTATACTATGTTCCTAGCCATGGGGATGAGAGTTGAGATCACCGGATCCAACATTTGGATAAGAAATGTAGGCAAGAGTATGCGTTAGTACAAACATGTACTAAATATGATAGCTTGCATAAACATCAGCATGAACATAAGAGATAAGCAACATAAGTCATATGCATATTCAATGCACATAAGAAAACATAATAACATAAAGGAATAATTCTTGAAGTAACCTCAAATCATCCTTATTCAACATGGAAGGCAACTCAAACACAATCCGAGTCATCACCTATCATAACATACTTAAGTTATCTTTTATAAACATGGGGAATCGCCTCTTGCCTTACCATATAGGAACATGGGTAGTCGCCTCTAGTCCTTCTTAACATTTGGATCATGGGTTTTCGCCTCTTGTATTTCTATATGGATCATGAGTACTCGCCTGTTGTCCAATTCATATCTTAAGAACATGGGGAGTCGCCTCTTGTTCAACTTTGAAAAATAAGGGTAATCGCCTCTTTATTCTATTCTATGGAAGGTAATCGCCTCATATCCATATCATGTAGAAGTCATGGGTAATCGCCTCTAGCCTCATCAATTTCTTAGTATTTAGCATTAGATTTATTTTAAGTGAGCAATCCTTTCAACCTAGAATAATTCAATGTGAAAAATCCTATCACATTCATACATAAGCAATTCATGTGGGAACTATTCCTTCCACAACAATCACAACAATTCATAACATAACCTTTACTCTCTAAGCCATTCAAATCATAATTCATCATATATGCTCACTCTCAAGAAATACATCTTATAATCACATTACATGCTTCATTATCAAATCAATTCATACATAATCATCCTATAGGCTTCAATCTCAAAGCACTTTAAATGTATCTCATCAATCCTATAAGAATACATCTAAACCCACAAATTCTCCTTTTATAGCGTCACCAATTGTATCAATTTCAACTTAGAAACATGAGTTAAGAATGGGTACATGTAAATTCATCCTAAAAACATGTAATTCTATCAATTCAACCATAAACAATCATAATCCAATCATTTGGATTATCATTCATCAATACCAACAACTATAGAAGAAACCCTAACTCAAATTGGGGAATTTCATCTTTTCAATTGGGGAATCATAACGGATCCATGGATGAAAAGTCATCATACCTTAACAAAAAAGCCACAAATTCTTGAGGAATGGAGACTTGAGCTTGATCCGAGCTCCAACTGTTTCTTCTTCTTCTTCTAGTTCTAGAGAGAGAAATATTTGAGAGAAGAACTTGAGATTTCTTTTGGGGGTTTTGGAAATAATGTCTTCAATGGGTGAGTTTAAGGGTTAAAATCACTTATATATGGGTACTAGACTTAGGCAAAATGACTTGGCTTTGATCTAATTAAAACTGGAAAGACCATTTAATCCTTCACTTACCAGTGCACTGTCCATCTCCACGAGAGGCTCCACGAGCCGTGGTCCTCCTCGTGGTCTTGGACCAGTAGCTAGGACATCTTCTCCTTAACCCCTAAAAACTAAGGAACCACCACGACCCCTCCCACGACCTGTTAAGGCCTTCACGAGTCGTCTAGTGGCTCGTGGGGAGGGACCAACTTTTGGGTAGCTTGGTGAAGCTACTGCCTCACCACCACGATCTGTGGTGACCACCATGAGCCGTCTAAGCTCTCATGGGAGGTGGGCATTGCTTAGCTACTGCATAGGCCTCATGGGAACTACCATGAGTCGTGGTGCCCTTCACGACCCGTGTGGGTACTCTTGGAAGGTGCTAAGGCCCAAATCTCTAGTCCATGCCTTGCACTTAGCCCTTAGCTTAGCCTACTAGATTGTGAGGTGTTACATTATCTCCTTCTTGGAACATTCGTCCTTGAATGAAGTTCTAGACACCTCTTAAAGGAAGCGACTCAAGAACAACATCCCATCAAAATGCAACTCATCAAAATGCACACAACCAAAGAGGAAACATCAACTCCAAAATCAAACATACTTAATGCATCATATGGAAGATATAAATTACATCTAGCAACCCAATATGCATGAAATTTCAACATTTCTCATGTTCAAGGAGGAACTACCATCTCCAAGCTAAAAGAATGCTCAATACAATCTCATGGAGCATATATGCAATTCATTCTAAAATAGCATATCTAAAGCATGTTCAACAACTCATCTCATGAAGTCTAGGGCAACTCATACTCAATGCACTACAACATGAGGAAAACAATCATATAAACTCATTTTCTTTCCAAACATGAGTTTTTCATGAACATGCATAACATAAGGAAATCATGGAAATATCTAAAACACATATGACTTTAAACAAAGAGAAAACCAAGAGGAATATGTTACCTCAAGCTATTGGAGGAGCAGAAGGAAAAATATAAGGATATTGGTACATCATATCGGCCTCGACCTCCCAAGTAGCACCCTCAACTAAATGATTCCTCCACAATACTTTCATGGAAGCAACTTCCTTGTTCCTCAACTTCTTAATTGCTGGTCTAAAATCTTCATTAGAACTTCTTCATAAGAAAGATTTTCATCAACTCCCAAACCTTCTAAGGGAACTATGGATGTCGGATCTCCAACACACTTTTTTAACATACAGACATGGAAAACCGGATGCACTGATGCCAACTCATTAGGCAAAGCTAACTCATAAGCAACCTTACAAACATGTCTCAAGATCTCATATAGGCCTACAAAACGGGGACTAAGCTTCCCTTTCTTACTAAACCTCATTACACCCTTCATGGGTGAGATTTTCAAGAAAACCCAATCATGAACATCAAACTTAAGATCTCGTCTTCTAACATAGGCATATGACTTCGTTGACTTTAGGTTGTTCTCAACCTCTCTCTAATAAGTCGGACTTTCTCAATAGCCTCATGAACTAGCTCGGGTCCTATCAAGGCAACTTCACCCACCTCAAACCAACCTATGGGAGATCTACACCTCCTACCATAAATAGCCTCAAATAGAGCCATACCAATACTCGAGTGATGGCTATTATTATAGGCAAACTAAATCAATGGAAAATGGTCATCCCAATTACCCTTAAAATCAATCACATAAGCTCTCAACATATCTTCCAAAGTTTGTATAGTACGCTCCGCTTTCCCATCAATTTGGGGATGAAAGGTTGTACTAAGCTTAACCTTAGTGCCAAGAACCTTTTGGAAAGACTTCCAAAATTGAGAAGTGAATTGAGTACGACGATCAGAAATAATGGACAAGGGCACTCCATAAAACCTTACCATTTCTCTCAAATACAACTTAGCATAATCCTCCGCCGAATAGGAAACCTTGACAGGAATAAAATGAGCTGATTTCGTCATCCGATCTACTATAATCCAAATTGAGTCATGTTGTCACCGAGTACGTGGCAACCCTACTATGAAGCCCATATTCAAGTCTTCCCACTTCCTAGTAGGAATAGCAATGTCTTCGGATAAACCTCCTGATCTTTGGTGCTCAACTTTCACTTGTTGACAATTACGACACTTAGCAATGAATTCCGCAATATCCTTCTTTATCCCATTCCACCAATAGACTTCTCGTAAGTCACGGTACACCTTGGTGGCTCCCGAGTGAATGAAATACTGAGAACTATGGGATTCTGACAAGATTTGTTCCCTTAAGTCATGAACATTTGGAACACAGAAATGGACTTGATGTCTAAGAACACCATCTCCTCCTTGGGAGAAAGCCTCAACGAACTTCTTAAGTACTACTTCTTTCAAGTCAACCAAAATTGGATAAAGACCTTGCTTAGCTTTCACATCCACCACAAAGGTGATTCGAACCCATTGTGTCACGCCCCGAGGCTACCCCCTTGACGTAACACGGAACTTAGGATCACGAGTGGCCCCAACCTAACCTTGAAGTTGGCATATCATAAGCATACTAAATGACATCTAAATGAAAACATAAACTATTGCGGAAGCTAAATCAATTGATAACTAAAAGTGGGGAATACTGATGCTTATCGTGACCAATGACACTAACCTACGATACGAGTGTCTACGATCGTCGATAATATAGTAACCCAACCAAGGGTTGGGGTCGTGTCCCAAGGGAGTGGTTTTGAGAATTAATAGAAAAACAAAATTAAGTTCTAACTAGTCGTAGCTAAAAACATTAACGATTAAAAATATTGTAAATTAAAAGGGGTGACACAATGGTGTCAAATATCAAATGGGGGTTTTGTCACAAGTAGTAAAAACAACAAAAATAACAAGAAAATCAAGTATGGGGACAAGTTCTTGGGGTGTGACCGCAATACAAGTTGAGATAAATCGTTGGGTACATGTTTCCGATAGGAAATTTGCAAGATAATAGTGACTAGGCTAAGCTTTAGATGGAAATAAGTTCCCTCTTGGGTAACTTACCCCGTTTCAAATGCGTTCCTCTCGGACACCCATTTGCCGCATGAAGGCCAGCCTACGCCATACCCCACTCACTCTCTCGAGCTGAGTGTTAGGATATGGGACTAGGGCTCACCCTCTCGGGTTGAACCTCATGTCGACCCACTTTTTAGGCCATTAGTCGAGCGGTCTTGCTTTCGCGACCTCCCTCTTGGGCAAGCTGAAAACATATGGGTGGTTTTGTATTTGCAACTACAAACCCATTAAATTAAACCACAACCACTAGGTGAAATCACCATTAAAATACATCTAACCTATCAGCAAGCAAGACCCAACAATAATATCAACACATATTTGCTAAATCACAC
>JAJOOR010009894.1:0-27402 GCA_036250505.1 Solanum acaule
ACTCAAACTAACTAATCCAAGACATGATTTCCAAAGAGATTGAGCACAAACAAAACCACCGGAAAATAAAGATAGATAATTTTCGACATTCAAAGAAAAGAAAAGTCAAATAGCTATGAGAAGCAAAGCAAACTTGACAGTAAAGTATCAGATTTTGCTTAACCCACCCCCTTAGCATAATCAAAGAAATACTCAAAAGAAATGTCGCGTTATAAAACGAAAAGAAACATCATGCTATACATCAAGAAATGCGGTAATATGTATGGACATAAAAATTAAGACCAAGCTGAATGAGCACAGGAGAGTATCGAAACTAAAAAAAATAATAACAGTAAGAAAACAGAGGGGAACTTAGATATACAAAGCAACATTTTGGCTACTAGAAGCGACAATAAATATAAAACACTAAATGAATCTCGAAATATCGATGTCTTGCTTCATTCTTCCAACTTGAGGTGAAAGAACGAAGGATGCGACATCACACTACGCATTACTACCGATTCATGATGACCGGAAATAGACCAAGACGAGGAAAAACAACAGTCACAAACAGCCCACCGACATCCATACATACGTAAAGAAAGAACCAAATCCAAAACAAATCTAAAAAAAAACAGAATGAATATGATTCAACACTTGGTAAGAGTAATATTGCTATTCAGCTGACATTTATGCATAATATAAGGGACATGAACCTTTTTCTAGACAAACAATGCAATCTTAAGGGAAACAACTATTCAGACGAGATCATAACAAGAAATACAAAGATTCGAGAGAAAGAGAGCAAGAAAATGAAATAAGACGAGTTTCTCACCTTTCCTTGGGAAGCTAAGCTGAGACAAGAGCGAACTTGGAGCGACTTCGGTACCAGCTTAGAACTTCAGAAATTCAGCAGGTTCCAAGTAACCCACAACTGAGGAGAGAAGTATATATTTAGGATGTATTTTATTATATGAGTACTATAGCTTAATAACCTTTTTCTCTGTAAATCCTTCCTAAAATTTCCCAACCTCTTTTCCCAATATCTTCCCTAACTCTAAATTTTTGCCCCCTTTCACAGTGAAGAAGATAAAGTATTTATAGGGGAGAAACTAGGGTTCCAAATGGGGGAAACGGATGAATTCTGGTAGGAATTTGAAATTCAAACGCCATAAATTTTTCACCATTTAGGATAAACACCTTTTCCTCTGAGATTTCAACCCATTCCGTAAGAGGAAAGGGGAGAAACGCGTGCTTGTACGACTGTTGCTGCGACATTAATGGATAGGGACGTTGGGAAAAAGACAAGAGACGCAAGTACTGATTCACGCGTTGGAGAAGATGGGGCGCGTACAGGGTCGATTTGCAGTCGTTGTCGCGTGGATTTGGAAGGTAAAGGGGATGGGGTCGGTTGGTGCTGCTGTACGCTTTGGGTGTTTGCTGGGTACTGTTGGAATTAATTTTGGGTTAAGAAATGGGTGGGCTGCTAGAAAAGTTGGAGGAAAAGGGGAAAATTGGGCCGATTTTTTGGGTTATTTGGTATGTTGTTGATATAAGTTGTAGGAATTTAAGAGTGGATTTGGGTTAGGAATTGAGTTGTTGAATTGGGTCTTGAAAATAAGGCAAAGAATATGGTCAATTCGAATTAAGAAAATAGCCACATGAATGGCAATTTCGACCAAATTGGTGCAATTAGATGAATTCGGCCTAAAATTAAAATAAGATGAATTATATTAATTAGTTAACGAGTTTCTTAATCCTAACAAAAAATAAAATGATTAACTTAATTAAACTAATTAATTCACAAATATAAAATATAACTTAACTAAGCCAATTAATAAAATATTTGACCAAAACAAAATATTTTTGAGATGATTTTCGAAACATTTATAAAATATACTAATTATATACAAAATTATATAAAACATATATATTACTTAAAAATTATAAAAATGATAAAATCAATCAAAAGTAAGTTTTGAAAAAATATTTTGAATTTTATAAAGTCAATTATTTCAAATCATTTGAAATTTTAAGAAGTTCGAAAACTAATTTATATCGGGGAGGATCAAAATTGGGTGTCAACAGTTACAAATGGAGTTGGTAGCTTATTAGTTGTGAAAATTACTAGTTTTTTCACAAAGTGAAGCAGAGGCATGCTCTTTACCAAATACTATATGATGATTGATTTGATTGGCAATTGAGAATTGACATTCAACTTTATAAGAATTTTTCGAGATTATAAATCATTCTCAATGCATTACAATGGTTCAACCATAGTAGAAGCATTCTTTAGTAGTATATGAAATACTACTGAGAGTGTGAAGCACAATCAGCAACAGCAAATACCATTAACAACAAAAGCAAAGACATGGTTCAACCATTCTTTAGTAATATTCATCAGTAAAGTCCTCCTCGCCTTCGAACTCCATGGGGTCGTTCGTCTTCATAATCTTGAATGATTAGCATATTTTTGTTCTCTCGAAAAAATATGTTCCTTGAATAACTTCAAGACAGTCATGATTCCTTTAATTTCTATTCTTATTTATGTGGGACCAAGTATTTAATATTTCTCACAAAATTGATGTTGTTGTTTATATTGAATTTTTCATAAGTTTACCCTTGAATTAGTCTTTTTTTGCATATATAAGATACAATTTCAAGCTTCAGTTGCAGGTATGTCTTATTTTGTATGTGTATTTGAATCTATCAACACATATTCGCTCAACTTGCATAAGGCTTAAATCCCCATTTAAGCATACCAATAACATGATCTTTAATAATATATACTAGTTTAAGAAGCCTTAGACTGGAAGAAGCCTCAGAAAGGCACAAGCCTCGTCATAGCAAGACCTTGGATTAAATCATTTTTTGCTCAAAGGCTATGAAATAATCGTCAATGACGAAGACGAAAAGAAAATTGATTCGGAACAAGCACTCAGTTAAATGAACAAAAAAGGAAGGTTGTAGTTCTGTTATCTTATGATTTTAATAATAAAAGATCTGTCTTTTTCTTCTTTAAAAGACTTTAGTTTTAACTTCTTGTAAGAAACGTTTAGAAAATAATCACGAGTACAAATCCTTCCAAGATATTCTATTCATGTGTAAGAAGGAGCGCAACGACGTCAAAGAGAACTGATAAAATATTTTAATTTGAATATACATATATTATAGACCACTTTTATGTTCTTGTTCGTTACGGTGTACTTTTTTTTATATGTGTAGATTATCATACTTCTCAATGATCATCCAAATGATCTGCTGTCAAATTTCTTGACAGATTTTTCACAAAATTACAAAAAGAGTTAATAATTTTATTTTTATGCAAAGGATCACTTAGTTATGAAAAATCAAAATTCTTGAACTAGATTAATAGCTTTTATTGGGTTGATCACGAATCAAATGACTAAGGTCACTCCTATTTATACGAGATGATTTAGATACTAAAAGCTTAGCATATTTTATTTTTCTCTACAAATATCGCACTCAAATATCTAATACTCTAAAAAATTTAGACTTTTTCCAAGTACAAAAATTAAACATATCACTTTACAAAATTCTAGAAAGTTTCACTAAATATCTAATTTTTTTTGTACCTTTTAAAAAATCAACTTTATTTTTCATAATTTAGTCAATTTAGTAGTTAAACTTAAAAAGTGAAAAAGAATTTTCAACCTGCATAGTGCATATGTTGAACAGTCGTGGTCAATGTCTCTCTCTATAACAGACTATAAGACATTTTATTGAACACTTTATGAGCGCCCAAAAAATCATTTGGTGTTAATTAGTTTTTTTTTTCAGACTTGATAAATATTTGTGATATTTCCAATTCTGTAATATATATATATATATATATACCTTAAAAGCATGAACTCCTAACTTGAATGTCAAATTACTATAATATCCCTAACTTAGGTTGTGACTTTTCCGATAAGTTGCGACTCTTTTCAAAGAATTGTGATTTTTCAAAGAGTTGTGACTTTTCCAAAGAGTTGTGACTTTTTCAATAAGTTGTGACTTTTCCAAAGCGTTGTGACTTCTCGAAAACGTTATGACTTTTCAGATAAGACGCAAAAAACATTTGTTCATACTATCTTTTGTTGACGATATATAGAGGGACTTCCTCTCATTTTTCAACCACAATTCTTTTTAATCTTCTAGTCTTCTTCTTTCTAGCATTTTAAAAAAAATTGTGTGATTTATTGTCGTTGAGTGAGTTCGAAGTTTAGCGGAATATGAGGTACCACTATTATAATGAAGTAAGTCGTTATATCCTAAGAGGGTATATTCCATAACCTTTGAGTACTTGAGAAAAATAATTTTGATGATATAATAATTATTTTTTTGCTTAATGTATACATTAGTATGTAATGTTCCAATATATGAAGTTAACATGATGTAGTCTAAATTCATTTGTTTTTGTTAACAATTTCTCTTGTGATATAGATATATGCTTATGAATATCTTTTTCCAAAATTTAGAGAATTGTCACGATTTGTTTTTGATGCTCAAGACAAAAGAATGATTTTATTTATCAATGTTACTTATGTGATTTAGACTCTGAGGAAGTTAATTTGCTTCAAAATAGTTATTAGTATATAAACATTGCCATTTTGTTTTACTTATTTACTATTCCTTAATATTTCAGTATTTTAGACAAGGAAAAGTTCATATGACTTGTAATAACGTTAGTTGAAGTTTGTATTAGTTTAATTTTTATTATTTATTTAATAGCAAATTTTATGAAATAAATATTTTCATTAATGCAAATATATATTTATATTTGGATAGGTATTTGTATTTAAATTAAAGTATTATATACGTCACAAATGTATTATCAAGTTAACAAGATCTTCTAACTTCAAAATATATTATTTTAAAATGTTCCGAGTTCTTTTTATTAAATAAAAAAACTCACAAAAAATGTGAAAATATGTGAATATATAAAATGTAGTTGTTCTCTTCACATGTTTATATGACATCTAAACAATTTAACGTAGAATACACATGACAAGTACATCTGGTTAGATGACAAGAAAAATACAAAATAAATATTGTTTATAAGGTAATATTAGTGAGATAAGACTAATTACATGATTGAACCTCATCAAAATGAAATAAATATATACATTATTGCATTTAACTAATAAAATTTTTCATTGACCATCTTCATAGGTTTGCGTGAATAAGAGATATATATATGACGATCCACCTTGAATATTCACAAAAGAATCTGCAATATTATGTTTTGCTAAGCTTATTATTCAAATCCTCGCTTAAATAAGCAATATTATTTACTATAACATATATTTTTGGAATTGGTAATCACGTGCAACGCACGTATCAAAAAACGAGTATATATATACACGAATTATTAAACCATTAACTTGGATCAATAAGGCAAGGGTATAAATCATCACAAATCAATTTCAACACTAACATGTCCTCTTTTTTTACGTTTCAAAATGTTTGAAACACTTCAAAGTAACTCATTATTATTTGGTAAAAATCAATCTAAATTGTAAAATTGAATTAAATTGATTAAATAAACCAATTTTTATGATTTGGTTAAAATATATCCAATTAAATAAATAAATTATATACATATTTTTATAATTATATTTATGTTTTCATTAAAAAAAAAGATCAAAACAAAAAAGTTAGCAAAATGGCCATCTTTTTCACAGTTATATATACACACTGAATTAACTAATTGTTGATAAAATAAGTTGATCAACACAAAGAGGACGGTTCTAGTTGCTCAAGATGATGTGAGACTAAATGACACTATAGAGTTGAACGTAATTGGAGTTCTGGTACAAGAATTATAAGATCCAAAATAACACGAAGATAATTCATTTTTTTTTAATGAATTGTTGTCTTCTTTTCCCTTTGGAATGAATCGTTTCTTTTACATGGTTAATAATTGAACAACCGAACCAAAATTGATAACAACTAAATCAATTTATAAAGTAACATGTTTCTCTCTCAAATATCCTCACAACCTTTTGGGAATACTTTGGGAGAGTACTACTTTTCTAGACATTTATCGGCCTCGTCGACCAATGACAAAGGAACATACCTGGAGGCACTAGCCCAAAAATCTAATCACAACAATATTCTACTATAGAAGTCAACTAATCGGAGATATACTAATCGTAACCACCACAAAACATCATAAAAGTCAATAGGTCAATCCAATTCAACTCAGTCTAAAGGTATCAAATAAAAGGAAACAAGAGTGAATCTAACCTTATCATATAAATTGTCGGTGATACTGTCACAAACAACACACTCATAATCAAACAACGGAAAAGGGTCAAAATTGCCCCTGAATTATGTGAAATAGACCATTTATATCCTCCGTTACATTTTGAGCTCAAAAATACCCTCACTCTTATCTCTAGAGACCACAAATACCCCTCAAATGTTAACAACCCAAATTTTTAATGACATGGCAAGCCATGTGTGACTGATCCTTCCACCTAAGCTGCCAACTAGGATTACCACTAACTTTTTTTAAAAATCTAAATCTCCTAAAATTGTATTAATCCAACAAAAAAAACAAGAACAAAGTTAATATTATCAAGCCGTAAATTTCCCCTCATACATACAAAAGATACAAGTATGTTATACAAAAAATCATCCTATCAAGTTAGATATATTATATATTAGTTATTTATCAAGTGGAAATATACTTGGTTAATAGTTAAACTACGATGAAAAAATAACTTTTAACGGCAATAAATATAAATATTAATAAAGAGTGGTAAATATTTACGTAATTAAAAATAAAAAGGTTTTTAATTAAAAATATAAATATTTTTATGTAATTAAAAATAAAAGATTTATTTCTAATTTTAGAAGTATTTCTAATTGTTGGAAATCACAGTTGGCAGCTTAGGTGGAGATATCAGTCCCACATGACTTGCCGTGTCATTAACAATTTGGGTTGTTAACTTTTGAGGGGTATTTGTGGTCTCTAGGGATAACAACAGGGGTATTTTTTATCTCAAAATGTAACGGAGGGTATAAGTGGTCTATTTCGCATAGTTCAAGGACAATTTTGACCCTTTTCCGATCAAACAATAACCTAACTGAGCCTCAATAAGCACGGAAGATGCACAACATCAAACATAACCCAATCAGCCCTTATATGACCGGCAGGGGCAAACAACAACCAATTATACTAATGATAGACGATGCATATAAATGTGAGTTATGCAATAAAAATCAATAGTTCCATGTACCAAGTATATACACCTACCTCCTGCCCCAATACGCTAGGTAGGATCCATGTGGCTCCCACCTCCTGTTCAGTGGGTCACACGGACGTAGGGACTAATATGAACTCAAGAAGCCCATTATACATGCCTGATCCAAAACTTTCACAATCAATCCTCTTGGATCTGCTCCGTCATGGTACCGGAGATATATATATATATATAACCAAATCAGTATAGAAAGGGTCGTCTCGATGCCTCTTTATCTCAAAAGTCCACTTATCGATGTGGTAAAGGTAGTAGGACTCCCATAAAAATCACTTTTAAGAGTAAAAAGGGCATAACCCTACTTTTCTAAAAATGGTGGCACTACAATAAAAACAATTTTAGTGGCAATAAATAGACACATTAATAAAGAGTGATAAAGTATTTACCGGCATTAGTTAAGTGTCATTAGATCCAATGTCGTTAAAGGTTTTAGGGACATATACAAAGATTGATAATTGCTGCTAAAAATACATATTTAGTGACAATTGAGCTATTGACGTTAATTAAGTGTCGCTAAAGATCATTTTTGATGTACTGATGGTAAAATCAATGCATTTGTTGGGATCGTTTTACAAAGTCATTTTACCGGTATTTCACTCTCGAGAAGTAATACTCCCTCTGTCCCTAATTACTTGTCCACTTTTGTATTGGCACACCTATTAAGAAAACAATTATTGACATAGTGAGTTTACCATTTTACTCCTATTAATTATGAAGTGGATGAATTAAAAACTTAAGATTTTCAAGAAGTTCTACTTTTATCAAAGTAATTATTGAAGGTATAATAGGTAAAAAAAATTGTCTTTTCTTGATTTGTCAAAATGGACAAGTAATTAAGGACAACTATAAAAGAAAAAATGGACAAATAATTAGGGACAGAGGGAGTACATATATAGATAAGTCGTTTTACTGGTATTTTGCAAGAACAATTGAAGTGATTTAATTTTGAATATCATAAACAGAAAACAACAGAGAACCCAGAACATGATTGATAGTAAGTTGTTTGCCTTCGGTTCTGTTACTATAAATTATCTCGTTTAAGGTAAATTACTTTAAATATAGAAAAATGAACTTTTTACGATAGATTAAAAAGGAGAGTGACTCACATAAATTGAGACATAGAGAATATTTCATGAGAAAGTAAAATCAAAGAATGTTGAAAGAAACAAGAAAATACATAACAATATATAGAGCCTCAATTATTCATTTCTTTCATGCCCCTTTAATTGTTGATCTTCCTGCAATTCTTCCTGATTTCTCCCCTGAAACCTGTTAAAGGTGAAATATTCCCCATCTTAACCATAGACTTCGCGAAATGCTCGAAGAAAAGCTCATTGTTCTCTGCATATTGTTTCACAAGTGCTAGTGACTCTTGATTCTTAGTAACAAGAACTTGATCTGAGTTCAACAGTCCCTTTGAAGCCAACAAGTTCTTAAAGTAGCTGTTGTCAAATTTTATCGGGGAGACGAAATCTAAGAAAAATAAGGTTTGGTCACCACCAGATCTTGGACACGTAGCGCGCAATTGGGCAGTATATGATTGTTCCAGTGTATAGTCTGGTAAACTGTTTCCTGACTGATTGTAAAGTCTCTGCCTAAAGCTGGTGCATCTTGCATTTCCAATTGTGTGGCTTCCTGCAGTACAAAATTTGGCATTAACTGAGTGATAACTTGTTTACAAGTTTACATGCACAAAAGCATGTTACATTGTCAGTGCATATAAGTTGACTATGGTTTCACGTGTGATAAGTACTCTATTAATATACATCGATCGTTTTATATTGTAATTTAACCTGTTATAGCAGGTTGACTATCTTAGACGATTAAATAAGTCACAAATTCCACTTTTTATGAACAGCTTACTTGTAATTGTCGTTAGATAATTGTGTAAAATTCTTTCATACATGATGAATAGAAGTTAAACATTAGCCTCTATGTGCTGGAGGAATGAAGTTTTACCAGATAAAGCTACAAGATCAACAATATCAAGCCCCTTCAACTTGAATTTAGTAAGAATGGTATTAAATGTGTTATTTGGAGCAGGGATATTATAGTTGGAGCCACTTAAACTGGCACCTCTGGAGTCTCTTCTTCCTAATGGTACCTCCCAGTTTGGTCCACCAGCCTGCATATACAAAAATGAAAAATGTCAATTTTGTTAATCCTAAAATGAACTTTTACTACAAGAGGGAGTTGCTAGGATGGTTAGCACCCTTCAGTTATTCCAACCTTAAGATTGTGAGTTCGACTCATCAAGGAGCAAAGGTGGGAGCTTCCGGATCGAGGAGAAGTTAAAAAAAAAATGTACTTTTACATTATAGCTATTCAACTTACTAAAACTGTTGAATCCCTTGCAGCTAGTGCCAATATGTCTGCACATGACACAGTTTGAGGGCACTCCTTCTCCAACGCCTTCTTAATTTCATCGATGACTTCAAATCCACGAACCGAATTCCTGTTGGGATTTGATATTTTCTCACTAATTATGCTTCCACTGTTGTCAAGAAGCAGAGATGCATCACACCCCTACATGAAAGATTGAAAATAATAGTTAGTCATCACTTCTTTTTTTTGAATCCCCCTTGGTAGAATTGTGACATTCTTACATTTGTTTTAATTGTCTAATTTAAATTTATGACTAACCAATATAAATACTATTTCCTCTATCCTAATTTATGTGACACCGTTTGATTTGACATAAAATTTAAGAAAGAAAGACATGCTTTTGAAATTTATCATCTAAAACTAACCTTAGACAAATGTGTCACATCAATTAGGATCGGAGGGAGTACATTAAAATAGGGTGTGATATTGCATAGAATAACATTAGAACCTTACCTTGACAAAGCAATCATGGAAATGCAGCCTCAACAAAGAAGCAGCCATTCTAGCCTCTTTGGCTATGGCCTTGGCAACAATAGACTTGACTATTTGTTTAGCTTGGAGACATGACCTGTCATAAAATTGTGGGAATAGATAACCACCATAAGTCTTAGAAGACAGACAAATTGGTACAAAAGCAAGGAGAACAATAACCATGAAGAAGCTCATTGATTGAGCCATAATGAAAAGTATTTAGTTAAGGACTTAATTAATTTGAGAATGTGATTACAAAAGTTATGGCTTGTGTTGATGAAATTGAGCCATATATATAGTGTTCAATGAATGGAGTGTTTGTTACAAATGGAGTTGGTAGATTATTAGTTATGAAATTAGTACTAGTTTTTTTCACAAAGTGAAGCAGATACATGTTCTTTACCAAGTGCAATATGATGATTGATTTGGTTGGCAGTTAAGAATTGACATTCAACTTTATAAGAATTTTCAAGATTATAAATCATTCTCCATGTCAATGCACTACAAATGATTGATTATAAATTCTTCCCTTACTAAAGCTTAGTTAGCTATATTTTTAAACCTTTGTAAAGTTGATCAAGGATACCAGCTCCACTTCTTAAACAAAATGAAAATAAAAATTAATGAAAGCTATTTTAATTGAAATGCTTCTTAAAATAAACAGTTTTTAGTCGATTTACCAAACGTATCATATCGGTGAATGAAAGAGAAAAGACAAATAATGTGCATGAATTGGCCTAGTCGTCCCCCAACCAAAATCCAAATATATTGTAGCTATCAAGGGTAAACCTTTAATCCAAAGGTTTAATGCAATTTGAATATTCATTTGGGTTATAATCCAAATGAATATAACCTCTGCCATTGTTGATTTCTTTTTCTTTGCAATAATTACTCCAAAGAGATCTAATATAATAATATAATGAAGATTCAGTTTATCATTAAAATTGCTTACTGAAATCAAATGAGGAATGTACGTATCAATTTAAGGGGGGAAAGGAACAACATAAAATATTCATGGAAAAAACAGAAATGAAGATGTTTAAAAACAGTGAAGTGAAACTAATGAGCGAAACAACAGGTAATGCTCAATACTGGCAACTTTGTCTGTATTTCTTGGTTTCTTGTGCCTATAAATCATCTCATACTAGCTGGAGTTTGGCTAGCTCGCCTCGCGTTCTTCTCGTGTTTGAAGGATAGCTGGAAGAGGTGCTGTAATTTTGATAAGCTGCAGGATGAAGTACTGTCAACAAGTTTACTATGAATTGAGATATCTAGCAAGGTAGCCTTGTTCAAATGTTTTAAAAAAACAATTCAATTGTCAAACATGATCCTCTTTGTATATTAGCCAAAACTGAACTTGTCCCAGCCCAAATCTGAAGCATCGAAAGCTTGGGAACATTCAATCAATATAGTTCTATGGTAAGACCAATGAAAATTGATGAGTACATGCTTTAGGTTTGTGGAGTCGAGACCCATCCAGCATTAAACATCACGCTCAAGGTAGTAAGGTACCATTAGGTAAAGTCAGCGCTCCTACCTGATAAAGGTATAGAGTGATAACAGTGATAAAGTAATCTAACAGTTTAAACTGTCAGCAACACTGTTTCATCAAAACAAGTATTTCAGATGAATACTCCTCTGATTCATTACTGTAAAACTGCAAATGACTAATAATAGAATTGCCAGGGATGTAATTATGCAAATGTCGCATTGAAATTACTGAATTTTGCTAGATCGGTAACATCTAAATTACTGGTTTCTAAAACAACTAACCTCATTTGTGATTGGGTGAATAAGACCTATTTGATGTGCATGCAGGTTATATCCACAGTCTCCAGGAACAGGATTCTCAGGTCTTTGATAGCCACTAATAAGAAAGTAAAGCCAACTAAAATCAGATCATGATATTAGAAGCAGATAAAGCTATTGTTCTTGTTTAAAGTGATTAGATAGAATAACCATTCAGCTACTTTCTGTTTCAATGTTAAGTAATTTGACTATCTTCGCAATTAACATGAAGGATAAAGCTTTATTTGGTCCAAAATAGGCATAATGTGTAAACTATTGTAACTGTCATGATAAAGGTCACTATTGATAAGTACTTTCTCGCTTAACAGGATAACCAAAGGTGTGGAAGAAGGGTAATCTAGATAGCAAATTCAGTTAGTGTTTACTAGTTACTACTAAGACTATCTTAATTAAAATGAATACCGACAATAAAAAAGTCCAATTTCATACCCATCTTTCTCAAAACTTTCATCCATTAATTCAGGATGAAAGCACTTTGGTTGCCCGCCAGATACATAAAGAGGATCACCTGGTAAGATAACGATTATTAATAAATCATAAAAGGAACTTTACAGGAGAGCTGCTGGACAAAACAAGTTTGTAATACTACTTACATGAGAAGAAAAGCTGTCATAGCATGCTACAGTTATGTTACAAGAGCACTCCTAATTATACACAAAGATTAATCAATTGGGGTTGGCTAGTTTGATGAGGTATACAAATTATATTTTCCAGAACCAATCTCTTTAAACAGACACCCTAGGGTCTATGAAGGCAGTACTGTTGCCTAGAAGTTCAGCTTGCACACAGTTACAACTAACTCAGGGATAACAATTCTTAGCCTTGGACTGTCCGCATTAAACAGGGGACCATACTCGGTAATAAAATCTAAACATGAGATGTTTGAAGAGAAATTACATAATGAATGATACAGTAAGGATGTACTAACTGGTCTTTGTTAAGCTTAGCAAGTGTTTGTCAACAGAACAAGTATCTAAACCTGCATTTAGATAAGTAAATCATTTTTGCTTGGCTATAACCTAGAGGAAGAAACACATTCCAATGTCCCATAGTTCCGATAACATATTTACGTTGTTGAGGGCCTCATGTCGACTTCATCGGAGAGGTCATTGACATTTCTGTAACAAAGCAGATGCATAGTCCACAGACTTAGTTCAGGACTCATTCTCTTTTCGTAACTCAATGTATAAACTTAGTTCTTCCATCACCTTTTCTCCTTTACTCGTGCACTTAAGTAGATACTTACTGATATGCTTTCATAGAACTAAGAGCGACAAATGTTACATGGCTGAAGTTGGTGAACTTCGTGTTTCTCTTTTCTTTTGTGGGTGTTTCTTTTAGAAGACAAAAACTGGTATTTCCACTTCTATGCTTATATTTATTCTTGTATGATGGGGGATGATAGATTATAAAATTTCAGATTTACCAATTAGTGGAAATCCAATGAAAGAGAGGTGGATGCGGATTTGGTGTGGCCTTCCAGATTGAATTTCAACCTGTTAATAATGTACAACGTTAAGGAAAGAAAATATAAGGTTCCTTCTCCTGCTCAAGGGTAAGGAAGGTTAAGGAAGGTGGCTATAACATTAAATTTCTTATGTCTTGACTTCTAATACCTGAACCAATGTGCAGTTATTCTCTGAATCTCTTTCAAGAACGCGAACACTGCTCAGAGCTGGCTTCCCTAGAAAAAAAAATCAGAATAGATTAAGCCAACACTAGTGTCCTCTGAAGCATCGCATGAATGATAACAACTGAATGGACCTTTTATAAAAAGTTAATCAAGGAAATGTTTGCCCAAAATAAATAAATTTGAAAACCTGAAGGAGAAGCAACATACAACCCTTTAGCAACTCCAGGATATTTAATTGTACCAATTGGTTGCTTGATGACAACCTATCAGTCAAAATTACTTTTAAATTCAAGTAACCTGATGGATTGACTGCCGTAGAATAGACACTCCAACAGAAAAATTGAAACCAAACTGAGGTGAGAAAATGCAAAGGAGGACAAGGGGGGGAATAATGCTATGCTATTACCTCATCCATATCCATCACACCACTTACTAGCGCCCGATATATCTTGCAAATCTTCCTCATTGTAGTGCATTCTAAGTTGGTGTATCTATACAAGTAAAGTTTAACCATCATTGCTAAAATGATCCACATAAACTTTTTACAAGACAAAATATGTACTAATTATAGCAGAAAAGTACAGGAAGGGGCACAACTTTCAAGAAGTAAATGATGTTTCTGAATTTTCCTTGAGCTTTAGTAGGCGGTCCACAAGTGTCATTCCAAAAAGTGTAAAAATAGAGTCACCCTCTTCAGATTAGGATTTCGTTTTTCTTTAATAACTTCATTTCTTCAGAAGATTAAAATATCAAAAGTTACAAAGCTAGTGTCGAGGAAGAATACAACAGAAAGTAAGGATTGGACCTAACGCCTGACTTTTAGTCCTTTACTTACTAACCATCAGCTATCTTCATTAAATGACACAATAAGTGAATAAGCATACAGAAGTAAAGGTGAACTGCAAGTGAGATGTAGGAAAAATTAAGTCTTTCTACGTTGGTAAAATAAATAAAGTCCTTCACTGCTCTTTAATCTGTAAGAACTTGGTTTTCTCTCCTTTTGGGGGTTTATAAATGGACTAGGCGTGATTTAGTAAAGACGGAAAGCTGTGTAATCAACAATAACAACATACCCCGTGTGTTCCCACAAGTGGAGTCTGGAGAGGCGGAGGGCGGGGTATACACAGACTTTACCCCCACAGAAAACTGTGTAGTCGTAGAACCTATTGTTTAGATGTACTGGATTTGACTTCAGAATTTCAAGCTTCTATAAGTGGATACCATGTAGCTTGTAAAGGGACATAATGTCTAAAAACAAACTAATTTTGCACCCAACTTTTGTTTTGATAATGTGAATTTTGCGCCCCACTTGATTGCATTCTAGAAAGTTCCAAGAAAACCATAATAGAGAGTTACGATATTTAAGGGGACCAAATGACCTATAATATCCTATGCATTGACCAACTGATTCATACTTTTCATAGACTTCTCTAATGACCTCAACAGTGTGTTCTATGAAGTGATGTTGATGGGCCAGAGAGTTACTAGGATAATTTAGAGAATAGTTAGTCAAAAGGTAAGAGTAGAAGATTTGATTAAAGCCCAAATTTGTTTTTATCACCTCTACAAAGTCTGCTAAAGGTTGAAAGACAATCTTGCTCTCACCTGACAACAAAATAAGTCTACTAAAAAGGTTCAAATTTCAGATAATGGAGATATTGTTGTAAACAGAACAAACTGAAGAGCTTAACTGACTTTGAGGTGAGCGCCCTCCAACTATCGGTGTGACTGGAACTGATTGAGTGGGTAGCATAAGTTGCTGCTTGTGAGAACCAAGTCTGGAGTATCTTATATACCAATGTATTTATGTAGAAAGTTTGGATGTTCAAATTACCAACATCCTATTTAAATTTTACATATGGAAGGATGCATGGATGACTGAAGTAAATAAGGGTTCCAAACAAATAAAGAGTGCTGTGTAATCTGCATCAGGAAGGAATAGAGTAATCTGCTTCAACGATGCAATTTTCTATTTAATAGCAGCAATTGGTGTCTGTATCTTTTCTTACTCCAGCACTTACAACAGCTCTCAAAGACCTGAATTGCCTTCTTAACTAGGAAATATCGAGCTAATCATCCCCAAAGAAATATAAAATAAAATGAAACAGCATAATCATACTAGAGTAAATTGGGAAAGAGAAAAAAAGATATTTTCTCATATCTACTGTGGAAATGCTTAATTAATATAGAAACCTTTCAGTTGTAAAAATTTATGCTTAAAATTCTCATTTTTTTTTAATTTATTGTTCTCACGTTCAAAAGATGAAAGTAAGAAGAAATGAGGATGCTTAGAAGGATGTGTGGCCATACTAAGAGAGATAAGATTAGGAACGAAGATATACAAGAAAATGTGGGAGTGCCCTCCGTGGTGCACAAGATGAGGAAAGTGAGACTGGGATGGTTCGAGCACGTGAAGAGGAGGAACACAGATGCCCAGTGAGGAGGTGCGAGATATTGGCAATGATAGGCCTAAGGAGAGCTAGAGGACTAAAGAAAAATTGGGAGAGATGATTAGACATGACATGACACATCTTCAGCTCACTGAGGACATGACCCTAGATAGAAGAGCATGGAGGTCGAGGATAAGAGTAGAAGGTTAGCAAATAGTTGTGGGAGAGCATGGTTTAGGCTTGGAGTACCTTATTTTCTCCTCCTTTTCAATATTATCATTATTATTTTATGATTTCTTATTCTTCAACTTTATCACTACTTGTGTTCTTTTGCTTTGGTTATCTTTCTATTTTTACTGTAAATATTTTTTTAGTATTTCCATCCTAGCTTCTTTCACCTCGTATTTATCAAACCTACTTTGAAATGGTTTTCTTGAGCCGTGGATCTATTGGAAATAGCTTCTCTATCTCACAAGGTAGGGGTAATATCTGCGTGCACTCTACCCTCGCCAAACCCTACTTGTGAGATCACACTGGATATGTTGTTGTTGTTCTCATTGTGATCTTTACCTTCATATAACACAATCTTTCAATCCAGAAGTTATTATTGACAAATCTCTTTACACATTGTTAGAATGGTCAAACTGAAATTTGAAGCAAAAAAAACATCTTTGCCTACAGAATATTGTCCAAATAAAAGAAAATAAAGAAACAAATTAACCTCAGTATGTTGGAAACAATTAATGGAAGTATAAGGTTAATAAGTGAATGGTACTGATAGAAAACGTGAATGGTAGAACTAAAACACCAAACTACTCAAACATTTGAAATCACTAAACAATTGACCCTTGTATAAGTATAGAGTAAGCTGAGTTTTCTCTCTAAAACTCCAATTAGGAGGGGCAATTTCCAAGCTGCTATAGGCCCTTAAACAGGAGTTTTTCTATTAAGCATGATGAGAAACCGAAGAATTTGGACAATCAAATGTTTAGCAATGTGGCGGTATATCCGACTTTAATGATTAATCAAGAGAGAATTTTGCACGCCAAATTAACAAAAAAAATTTAGAACAATAATAACATTAGTAAGACAACTTGATGCATCAGTGTTTGACACTCTAGCATAGACAGTAAGCTGCCTATATTGTATTAATTTATCATAGTGATGTTGTTACTGATATTAACAATAGCAGCATAAGTATGTAAGGAAAAAATATGGCATGTCTAAGTGGTGAAGCAAATTCAACATACTTGTCTTCAACAACTGACGTCCCCTCAGCAAAATATGCTGCAAGGCGAGATTTACAAAGCTTTGTTTTTGCACAGAGCAGTATTCCTGGAACATTCCATAAAAGAATCAAGAATGTTCTTTCTTACTTGATTTCAGAAGAACAAAAAAAAGGAACAAAAAATTGTTACATGAAATTTTATAATATTAGGAAGTGCCAATAGTTCTAGTAAAAACCTCTTCTGCATGACGACTCGACTTTGTATTGGTTACTAGATTCGGAAACAAGATCATGATTAGACTACTGTCAGATCCTATTAAGAAAAAGGGACTATAATATTCACATTTATTGAAAAGTAAAATGGTGAAATATGTATTTGCAGATTTCGACTAAAACTAGGCAAGAATAATGGATTTCCATGACAGAGGACGATTAAAGGTCCACCCGTTGGAAACTATATGCAGAATACTACGTAGAGTTATTTCTAAGATGGACTAGTGTACTGATTTTTCTGATCATGCAAAAAATTCGAGAGTGCAGTTAGGAATCCAACAATCATGAAGCTAAATAATAGTCACATTGAATGACAATTAACATTTAAGGAACAGAAACAATGGAAGAAACCTACCAGCATTCTCTTGTTGCTGGAAATAAATATATTCATACTTATTCATCAAAATATTACAAAAACCATATCCTTATCACTTCGATTCAATTTTTTCAAAATGAAGGTGAAAGATAGCTATAATTTTAATATTTATATTTTTATTATATTTACATCTAGTAATTTTGTTTATTAATTCAAATTAAAAATTCTCTACTACCATTTATGACAGGTTTATGTACTGTTCTTTTCAAATAAAGGGACATGACATTAAATGAAAGATTACCCATCCTACAAATTATACTCGGAGCAAAAATTCATTACTTGGAGCAGAAATTCATGTACAGATGTACCTAGATAACTCACCTGATGTACCCCTTCCTAGGCGATGAACTGGGACAGGATGTGTTTTTTGACAACCTGATGAAGTGGTTGTCAGCTTGTGTGCATGCCACTGGAGTTGTGTCAAGACGGTCCGTTGCTGGTATAACCCACCAGGAAGAACTTGCAAACCAGAAGGTTTATTTACAACAATCTGAAAATTGAGAATACAGGACATGAATATACCTTTGCCCATATAGGATAGTGTGAAAAATAATCTACCAGCTATGCAACATTATGCTCTTTCTTTCACTTGCATATATATATATATATATACACACACACACACACACACACACACATAGATGCTAAGTTGCCTGGACTATTCACTTTTGATGCCGCACCCATGTCGGATTCTCCAAAAATACACTACTTTTGGAGAATTTGACACACACCCATTGACATGTTTGAAGAGTCCGAGCAACATAAGCATACATGCATACATATACATACTCCACTCTATTTATACATCCACTCATAAGACTTCCAACCTCAAGGCTTCTTTATTTTAGCTTGTCACAATTTAAAATTTTCATTCAAGATCAGAATTGAGCCTGTAGAAAGAAGATCTCTATGAGTTAACAACAACTATGCTTCAATTTAAAACAAGTTGGGTGACTATATAGATCCTTTATATCCATTCCATTCATTTGGGTTTATTCCAATACTGAAATTTGCCTACAGATTATCTAAAGGGATTCTTTAAACATCGCATTTATCCCTACAGTTACATACAAATCTCTAACCAAACCAAAAAGACACATGGCAAACACCGATCATAATGTAAGTGTAACAACAACGATTAAACCTTTATTCCAAACAGTTTGTATTGCCTATGGATACTTTGCTGCCATTGTGTTTTTTTCCTTGTTAAGTCTGCATGGATGTGAAGGGATTGTAGGTCTCTATTGAGACAATGCCCCTCCATTTGATTTTAGGTCTACCTTGTTTCTTTTTAACACCTTTAGTCATCCTAGTGTATAGTATATGAACTAGTATATTTGGAGGTCTACGTAGGATATTTAACCAAACGCTTGAGCTACTTGCACCTTTTGTTAAACGTGATTATTTGCAACTTTTTCTAATGTTGCATGATTGCATGTACATCTTAATATTTGCATCTCTATGATACTCATCTTATGGATATGTTAGACTTGAGAGACCCTACATTCACTCCGATATGACATTGTTGGACTCACAGTCGTCTAATTTTACATAAACCTAATTATTCTTATAACGAAAATCTAGAGGTGCATATATTCTAACTTCTATTTATCCTAATGCTCTTGCTAAGTAGAAGGTTTCTCCATAAATCATAATTCAAACTTTTGATTGACCCTTTCATAGTATCAACTATTGTTTGTGAGTAGTGAACACTAATCCATATTATATACTATTTGTTAGCTTATATATAAGTTATAACTAGGATAAACAAGGATAGATGCAAAGTAGATCACCGGTGTAAACACAAGGTTATGATAACATCTTGACTAGTTTTATGCTAGTCGTAAATGTGAGAACTATAGGAGAAAAAATATTATTGAATTGTGTTTCTATATAATTAGACTAAAACCCTATTTGTAGACATTATGATACAAAGCCTTTCCAAGTAGTATTCTATATATTGTTCTTGTTCCTATTCTTATTCTAACACTCCCCCTCAAGCTGGTACATACAAGTAATATGTATCGAGCTTGTTATAAATGTAATGAATACGAGGACCAGTGAGGGCCTGAGGGATTTGGTGAAGACATTTGCAAGTTGATCACTCGACTTCACAAATTTTGTAACAATATAGGAGTATCTTTTCTATGAAAAAGTTACAGACAATCACAATGTGCCTAGTCCTCCCATGAAATATTGGATTTGATGCAAAATGTCGATAAAATACATTTTGATCAGCTCCTCTACAAGTTATGTCAAACTCTTGAATTACTGTGTTGAACTTCTCAAACCAAGCTCGAGAAGACTATTTCAAAACGAAATGATCAACTTCTCTACGAGTCATGCTAAACTCCTATTGAACTTCCCAAACCAAGCTCGAGAAGACTGTTTTAGACCATATAGTGACCTGCACATTCAACATGCAAGGCAACTAGGCTCCCCTGAGCAACAAGATCAAGTGGTTGTTCCATATAAGATTTCTTCCTCAAGATCACCGTGAAGTAAAACATTTTTAATGTCCAACTGATTAAAAGGCCAATGGTGAACGACAACCATAGTAAAGAAGGCGGATAGATGTTATTTTACCAATGGGTGAGAAAGTATCCGTGTAATCCAGCCCAAATATTTGAGTATACCTTTTTTGGCAAAAGTGAATCTGAGATAGAGAGAAAACACTACTGGAAAACTCAAATCTACCGGAAACAGTACAGCGATCACCGAAAAGTGTTTGAAATCTGGTATTAAATATATGGATCGCCTCGGAATAAAGAGATTAGTCGATATTGAACAAGAAAGTCGCCGTAAAACTAGTCGAAACAGAGTCACGCACCAGAGTGTATGGGCGCATGAGGGATCTGCGACCGGCGACACTGGGTGACCCTTGTGGTAGTGTTGGATTTTGCACATTACCAATAGAAATAGAGATAGTTGCGAGTAGCAACCGAAATTTGCACAGTGATTGCTGATTTCGATGGAATGATGCACAGCGATACTTTTCGGAAAAGTGGTCGAAAAGAGACTCACACGTGCAATGCGTGGTGTAGATCTCGCCGGAGAAGGATGCTTTCGACAACGCGTGGCAGCACAAGGAAGGTTTTCTGCCAATATAATTTTGTAACTTATGGTCGTGAGAGGCTGGGGGACCCCCTGGTGGTGTTGGTTTTCATACAACACTGACGAAAACAAGATTTTGCAAAAGATAAAAAGCAATAAAGTTTGAGAAACACAGAATCTACCAATGTGGTTTCTTTAAGTTTGCTTATTAAACCAAGTTCTCTTAGAAAACCTCTTGACAAGATGGGTAGCCAATAGGTGTTTTATCACAAATACAAGGAAACTGGTTTTATCTAATCTTATTTATTTATTTTTATTATTATTTATTTGGGAAGGATGGAGTAGTACAAAGATTTTGGTCCTTTACATTAAGGTTGGTTATGACGGGAAAGAAATGTCATCATTTTCTCCTTCGTATAGGCATTTAAATTGTTCAAGCCCAATATGCATCTAGATGTTTTTAACTTTTCCATTGATCACCTGTGTACTCAAGTCTAGTTTCCTCTCTCTTTTTTTTGAAACTGTAGTCTAGTTTCCACTCTCTTAAGAATCGGAACATCATTAAGATGTGGTCATTGATCTTTCCTCATGAATTTCCCAGTTTTCCTCTATCAGATAAATAAAGTATAAACATTGATAACAAAAAATAACCCCAAATTTAATTTACCAAGTAGTCATCTTCAAATAGTACTTCTAGCGAGTAAGGTGCATCAGGTTCTCTCCAAGGAAGGCGATGATATACTAATTCAGCACCTGCTCTGCACATCCAAGAACTACACTTCAGATATTATTTCACCCAACATATGTAGGCTAAATCTTGCAAAAAAAAAAAAAAACCATTATACAGATGTGACCTGAGTTCAGTATCTGGTAAGATAACAACTTTACCATCAATTGTTATCTGCAATAATTAAACATGACCGAGCTTCATTCATAATCCCAAGATACTCCATGTGCATTAAACATCATGTTTAACCATTTTCTTGACGAACTAACCTGTTTATTTTGAATTCTCTGCAACCAACTGTTCAACAGTTTAATATCTGAATCTTCAATAACACAAGCAAAAAAATAAGAAGTTTTGCACAAAGGATTGGAAGCTTACCCTTGTAAAGGAGCTGAATTTTTGTACTTCCTAAAGTAGAATTCGATCAATGTAAGACCTATTAATTTTGCAAGAAGTCTACAATTAAAAAAAAGTTTGTCGGAAAAATGAGTTTATTTATGTAAATACAGACCAGCATCGGTGGGTCGGACGATGTCATGGTAGGTTAATCCCTCATTAAGTTGTGGCCACGGCAGTCCAAAGTAGGCCGTCACCGCTGCAAGCTCTGCTTTTTCCGACATTCGTAACTCGGAGTAAGGAAAATATCGCCAGAAGCAACTTCCTGAAACACTATTGTCAACAAATTATCATATTCTAATATCGTATCCTCAAACTTATATACAAACCAAAGGTTAAAAACTAATTAATGAATATTTGTCCTAGAAAATACGTCCTAAAAGGAAAATATTGTCTAAACAATAAAAGTAAATAATATTGTTTCAAATTTCTTGTTTGATTTAACTTTACCCAAGTGTTCCCACATCACCTTCCACACACAAGACCTTTTTCACTTTGGAATCAACTCCAAAAGGGAGAGAAGTAGAAAATGACAGTTAATAGGTTAAAATTTCCAACCAAAGAGACTTAGATGGCCAAAATATAACACAGTTACTTATGTTTCTTTGTTCTTCAGGCTCTTTTTGTATGTTCTAGCTCCTGATCAAGGGTTGGATGAATACATGAGGATTTGTTTATTGACATTTAAATTAGTTTTTATCAAATCTAGAGAAGCTACTTTTAGTTGGCTGCTGCAGCTCTTTTATCTCTTGCTCTACCTAAGCTTAATGTAACTAAAGTTTCAGGCAGCAGTATCACTTTTGTTCCTGAGACTCTTGAAGAGAAATTTGGTGGTAAAGGCATCAAATTTTCAGATGCAGGGACAGTTGAGCTGACTGTTAGAAATGGAAGTTCAGTGAAGCTACAATACCCAATGCCCACGTCATTTCTTACAAGCCTAGAGTTTATTGGAAAGATGATGGCTTTGAGAAAGTTCTTTACACCCTTCCTCCTTCCATACATGATTAAATGATTGAGCAAGGCCCACCCACTATCTCTATTCAAAGACACTCAATCATTATCAATACCAACAAGTGTTTTAGGCATAAATAGAGAATTGTGTTGTGTTGAATTTCTTGATCCTTTATTTACCTTTCTCCTCAACAACTAGATTTATTTGTATTGTGGTTTAGACATGATTTCAATCGTAATTGCATTTAACTCTTCTCAAGTATATGAACCACCATACAACTGAATGAGAGACAAAATATAATGTGGTTAACTACAACATATAAAATTGTTGAACTTTGGCTCTTATACGACGACCATATTAAGTTCATAAATGGGAAACAGAAAAGAGAATCAAGTAATACTGTTTCAATAGCATTTAACAATCAATAGAGCTGAAAAGCTGCAAAATATCTGGGAAACAAGACTCAACAATTTGTTTTCTCTACTCCATTTTCAACATTCACAATTTTCACTCACTTTTTTTATCCTCCATTGTCTATCTCTACTCCTCATTGCCAAGTAGAGTCATTTCGAGCAGAACACAGAAACAAGTCCAGGCAGAAACCCTAGACAACTGGAAGAACCACAATTCAAAATTACACTGCTAAAAAAATGGGGATTATAGAACCGCAATTCAAAATTATTCTCACAATCCATCCATATACCAAAACAAAAACTAATCTTAAACACATACAATCAGGATCGCTAGAAAGTAAAAACACAAAAAACCACATACCAGATGAAACAAAATACTGTATAAATTACCATTTGAACAGCAAAATCAAAGAATCATAAAGAAAAAGACCTTACATCAGCAGATTATCCCAAAACTTGAAGAAATCAACAAATTTCTGACCAAAATATTGAACTCAAATTCAAATTCTACAGTGGACAAATAATGTCAAAAAAATTCAACAAAACCTTATGAAGAAATCATAGCAACCGAGTATGGTGCGGTGTTAGTAAAAAGGGTATTTTGGTAAAAAGGGAATTAGTGAAAAAGGATTTAAAAGAGCGAAAAGGGAGAAAAATAATCTATTTCTAGCGTTATTTAAAAAAAAAAAGTAGTGGAGGTTATAAGGACCCAGCAAAATTAATGTTGGAGCCTAATGTAATCCCATATTTAATATAATTTTGTGGATTATAGGAACCCACAATTCTATAAATTCAGCTTCTTCTTTTTTAGCAAGTATACCTGGTTTGAAAAGGTTCAATTGAATTCTTTTTATCTAAAAATTATCGTGCGTAATAAAATGATAATTAACTTTTTCTTAATATCAATGTAAATAATATTGAATCCCTCATACTAGAGGGAAAGTAGTGGCAAAGGTGGATCCACCCTAAAAAAAAAAATTAACTATGAAATTTGTTTTATTAATTTGTCGCTAAATAACTTGTATCTAGTATGATTTTAATCCGTCTTCACATAGGATTAGCAATAAATTGTTGTGGATTAGTGATAGAAGTTATCCATCGCAAATGTCTATTTTGTTGGTCGTGATTATTTGAGAATGTGATTATAAAAGCTGTGGGAATAACGAGGACTATATGTAGAGTTCAATGAATGGAGTGTTTGTTACAAATGGATTTTGTAGCTTATTGGTTATGAAATTAGTACTCCCTCCGTTCCATTTTATGTGGCAATATTTGACCGGGCACGGAGTTAAAGAAATAAATGAAGAATTTGAAATGTTTACCAAATTGCCCCTTCAAAAAATAGTCATATTAAAAAGTAAACTCACTTTTCTTTCTCCTCATAAATGTATTGGAGTATTATCTTTAAGATTAAGTGGGACCAACAAGGATAAAAGAAGAATTGTACATTTAAATATTTACCATATAAGGAAATGTGACATTCTTTTTGGAACTGACCAAAAAGGAAATGATGCCACATAAAATGGGACGGAGGGAGTACTAGTTTTTTTTCACAAAGTGAAGCAAGAGACATGTTCTTTACCAAGTACAATATGATGATATTGATTTGGTTGGCAATTGAGAATTGATATTCAACTTTATAAGATTTTTCAAGATTTTAAATCATTCACAATGAATTACAAATGATCGATTGTAACTTAATAGCTTAATTAGTATATTCTTTAAACCTATGTAAAGTTAGATCAAGGATATAAGGAAATAAAATAAATAAAAGTTATCTTAATAAAAAAAAAATCTAAATAAACAGTTTTTAGTTGCTTGACCAAACAAGTTGTTCTTAATAAAATTATTCCTCATTAAAAAAAGTAAAGACAAATTAAAATTCTTTGTATAACTAAAGTAAAAATAATGTGCATGAATTACCCTAGGCGCCTCCTAGGGGCGTAGCTACATAGTCTTTAGGGTGTCCAATTGAACACCCTTCGTCAGAAAATTATACCATATATACAAGCAAAATAATATACAAAGAGGTTAAATAATGTATTATGGACACCCTTAACACAACAAGGTGTTGTAGCCTAGTGATTTAAGGTGTCTTGAAAGAGTCAAGCGTTTATGAGTACAAATCTCGCTAGCAGCAGCATTAAGCCTCTTTTCAGGACACCCTTTGTGAAATTTCTGGCTACACCACTACGCCTCCTAACCAAACTCCATATGTAGGGGTAAATCTTTAATCAAAAGTTACAACACTAATTTATGATAGAATGACATTCATGATTTGGTTAACAACACATCCATTTGCTTTGGGGTGAAATGATGTGGATTCATGAAATATAAAAAGTACTCAAAATCTCAATGTTGGAGCAGAAGCACCTGCTCTGTTTTATATTTATGCTATGTAATATTATATATATTATTCCACAAGCAAGCTTTTTTGCTCCATTCATATCAAAGATCAACAGATTCATATTTATGCCCATTTTTTTCTTTACTAGAACAATGACAATGTGGCTGAAGATAATTGTTTCTCCATTTTCTCATTATTAACCAACTGTCCTTTTGCAACATATTTGCAGCAAAGCTGGCCGTCACGATCCGAGCCTACATCCTGGACGTGGCCGGCACTCGGAGACCATTGCTGGTCCCCAAGCGAACCTTCATCCTGGTTGACTACAAGCGGAAAACTAATTCAAGCATACAAAGCTTAAAAACTAAAATAAAAGTTCATAAAACTTAAATTCAAACTTTAACTCAAATGAAAACTCTGAATAATAAAATATATTCAACTCGCCCCAAAATTGGCAACTTAAGTCTTTGAAATATCTAATAAAATAAACAAATAATACAGACTTCTCAACTATACTGACTATCTATGAAGCCTCTAACTGATAAAGATGAAAGTCGGGACAAGACCCATGACATACTGACTAAACTGAAAGGTAAATAAAATCCTCCGGAAGCAAGGAGGCTCACCATAGCTAACTCGAACTCTCTGATGTATCAAGGAAACTCATGTTGATGATCATGAATACATGTGTCTGCATCATGAGAAGATGCATGCCAAATAGCTTAGTACGTGGAATGTACGAGCATGTAAGGGGAATTCTAAAGCATAACATAAGCTTGAACTTTGATTAAAAAGGAAACATGGGCTTGAAAAAATCTGAAAGAAACTGAAGAACTTACATGGCTCTACTCAACTCAACATAACTGAACTCATTTCAATATAAAGTAGTTTATAACAAGTGCAATATAAAGAAAAGCTTTATAAAACATGATGTCAACTCTGTGTGTATGCAAAGATACAAATAACTCTGAGATGTATATAAAAATACAAAATAAACTGATGTTAACTCATAATCATAATAAAAAACATATCATGCTTTCTCTCAAAGTCTACTTGTGCAATGCATGAATGAAGTCTCATACCCCCATTCATACTAAGCAGAACCCCTTGAGGAACCATGCAATTACTACTGTGGGAGTTTCTGTAACCGACAACCATCACTTAATAGTTATAGTGATGATACAGTGTTACTCGGCCCACGTTGCCCAGCCATCCTAACCTTGCCAGAGTTTAGGACCTGAACTGCCTAATGGATCCACTAGTCTATTGTGAAAAGGATTCATCTAAAAAGTATAACCCTTTTCTACCTATGATGGCTACATGGTTTTCATGGAGACTTGAGTTAATATGAAACTCGCATCCCCACATCGGTGCTTAATACTACTCCCAAAAATACACTTAGCTCATATGTTTTAAAAACAACTTCTTTTGTAATTTGAGATTAGTGCTCAAAAACTTAGCTCAAAGGCTATCTTGGAAATCTCAGTTTCCGCTCTTGCTTCATTTAGAAAGCGATTACTCTTTTCTAAAAACTAGCCCGAAGGCTCTTTGGAAATCTCAGTTTCCGTTCTTATTTAAATGTGAAAACATTTTAAAACTCCTTTGGGAATACATAGTCCCCATATACTTTTGAAGAAAGAACTTCAACTTTACTCTTTACTGAACTCAAAACTTAAGTCTTAAAACAAAGTTAAAACG
>JAJOOR010009895.1:0-36018 GCA_036250505.1 Solanum acaule
GTGCTAGGAAGGTGGCATTGAAAGACTTTTCAAAAATTCCATTTTGATGGAAATTGTGAATTGTCAGCATCAGATCCTCTTTTACAATTCCCCAACAAAATTTAAAGAAACTCATTGTGTAGCCATCTGGACCTGGAGCTTTATCTCCATCACAAAGTTGTAGGCATTGCAAGACCTCTGATTCAGTAAATGGTCTTTGCATCCAATCCTTTTCTTCCTGAGAAATAGTTGGACATTCCATAAGGTCAAAGCTGGGTCTCCATTCCTCAGATTCAGTGTAAAGTTCTTTGTAGAAGTTGATCATGGTGTTCCTGATCTCTACAGGGTCTTCTACAACCTCTCCTCTGTCTATCAACCTATCAATAGTGTTGATTCTTCTATGGGCTGTTGCCATTCTCTGAAAAAACCTTGTGTTATTATCTCCTTGTTTCAGCCATAAAACTCTTGATTTTTGTCTCCATTTCGATTCTTCATTTTTTTCCAACTCTTCCAGCTCCACTACTATGGTGTCTCTTATTATCACTTCATCTTCAGTCAATTCCCTGGTTTCTTGTATCAAATCAATTCCTGCGAGTTCCTCGAGTAAGCTATTTTTCTTACTAGTAAGCTCCCCAAAATTTGACTTGCTCCACTCCTTAAGTTTCTGCTTTAGCATTCTTAGTTTAATATTCAATTTGTAATCAGGACAACCTTCCACTAGAAATTCATTCCACCAACTCTGAATCAAGTTGGTGAAACCCTCCACCTTTAGCCACCAATTCTCAAACTTAAAGTTTGACCTTTTCTTCTCCCAGCTACCACTTTCTAACAAGATAGGACAGTGGTCAGATAGCACTCTAGGTAGTAACTTTTTCCTGATGTTTTTGAATTTTTCTTCCCATTCCATCGAGTATAAGAATCTGTCTAGTCTAGCTGCACTAGGATGATTGATGGCTCTAAACCAGGAGAACTTTCCACCATTTAAATGAGGATCATGTAGCTCCATCTCCTCTATCCACCTTGAGAAGTCAAACATAACATATGAGATTCTGTTACATCCTCTTCTTTCTCCCATAGTTCTATTGGTATTGAAATCTCCATATGTAATCCATGGACTTTCACATAAAGTCCTGACTGCAGCCAATTCTTCCCAGCATATCAACTTCTCATCTCTGGTATGAGGAGCATACACTCCAGTGAGGTACCAGGTGAAATTTTTTTGAGTTGATACAAACTCACAAGTAATGGAGTATTGATCAGTTTCAACAAGGGTCCCACTCCAGATTCTACTATCCCACAGCAACAAGATCCCCCCACACCTGCCTTCAGCTTCCAAGTAACCATATTTCATCCACCTACATGACCATAGTTGTTTGGCCATTACTTCTCAGTCCTTGCTAATCTTTGTTTCATGTAAACAATAAACATCTGCCTTCCACTTTTTCATTAGACTCTTCACCATAGTTCTCTTATTATGATTGTTCAGCCCCCTTACGTTCCATGTAATCAAGTTAACTGTCATTTATAAGTTAGACTTAGATTCCTCCCTCTACTTCTTCTTCCTTCCACCTCTTCATTTAGGCTGGATTTTAAGTTTTTCAGTTCATTCTTTCCAATACCTCTGCTCTTTGGAGTAGAGACTGCCTTACCCTTCCCCTTCTTATCAAGTTGTGTTTTCCTCTCATCAATCTTCATCAACAAAGCTATGGTTTCTCTTTCAAATCCTTCGAAGGCCACCCCATATGTGTTGCTCAAATCTAGGATATGAGAATTCACCCTATTTGACGCTTCTGTTTCGCAGTCTTCTTAGGAATTTGGAAGCTGAAAGTTGACTGGTTCTGCATCATGAATATGTTGAAGTTGCATGTCTTGCTCTATTGATTGTGTATCGTTTGTCTCCCCTCCTCCTTTTTCATGAGAAATTTGTTGTGAACCAATCATACCCGGTTCTGTTTGGATGCAAGATGAATCTCTCTCCTCTATCGACTTGCGTTGCCATGCTTGTTTCTTTTGCCGTGTTTGTTTCCCAGTTCTTTAAGGCTTCCAGAAATTTAGCTGCCAGGTTTTTTATTTCTGTGAGGCCTTTGTTTTTTGCCATGTGATTGTCACGTGAGGATTCATTAAAGTTCATGGGCCTTTTTGAACTCATAGGAGGATTTGTACTGTCTGGATGTTTTTGGACTATTGGGCCTGCGTTTGAGGGTTTCTGGCCCAATTTTTTTGAATTCAAAGTGGGTCCAATAGAATTCCTTTTTAACACCTCCCCACGTGGTCTCCTACTGACACCACAACTTTCCCCTCTTTTATCCTCTGGATAAATCCTCGATAATTGCTGGATAACGGGTTTCTCCTTTCCCTCTTCTACGATGGTGAACCTCACCGGAATTTCTGTCTACAGTTGCATGGAAAAAGATATTCCAGCATTGATAATGGTCACCTCCTTCGGGATCTTTGACCCATCGCATTTCACTTTGATTCAAGCCCATTTGAGATGATTTCGTAGTTGTGTCTCTTCCTCAGTTTCGATCCAGCCTCCACAGAGATCTCCGATGGCCTTGAAAACAATCTTTGACCAGAGATGTAAAGGAAGGCCTACAATGTTGGTCCAGATCGTTGTTGGTTTATTCTCCATATATGTGGCTGCTAAAGTTGGGGACCACCACTCTAATCGGACCCTCGAGTTGTTCCAAATCCATTCACCTGCAATCACCTGTTCTGCCGTGGTTTTCATCGCAAACTCAAACAAGAATTTTCCAGCTCCCATCTCGTAAATGTTTAGCCCATGGCTTTGTCTCCAAAACTTGTTTGCCCAGCTTCTCACCTCTGCTAGGTTTGGCAATACATTTTTCCTTCCTTCAAAATCTCGAACTAGACTTATCTGCAGAACTTCACTGTGGGTGTTTGAAGATTCATTAATGCAAATGATTCCCTCTTCCTTCATTAATGTTGCTTGTGCATTAACTTCGTCCCCTTTTTTATTAGACCATTTAATGCTCCTCACTGCCTCTGAAAAGGGAAGATTGTTGTCTACCTCTGCTTTGTACTTTCCACCTCTTTTCTATGACTAGAAAGGAATCTCCCCATTTTGTCTGCTATGTATTCCCATCCAGAGTTTAAAGTCAACTCCGGGATTATGATAACAAACCTCCTTATTCCCCTTATGTTTATCAGACTCAGATATATTCCATTGTTATTACCCTGCTAGAATGTGAGTGTTTTGAAGGGAAGGCCAAGGGTAGGTCTCAGGTTGCAGATATTCTAGAGCAGCAATCCTCTCTTAAACGAGAGTTAACTGATCTCACCATGATCTTGAATGATAAGGAGGTTGAGATTGCGCAACTGAAATCCCAGTTGCAGAAGGCTGTTTCAAACGGACCTGATACCAGTGGTGTGAATGAGCAAGTGGTGCAAAAGTTGAGAGCTGAGAATGAACAGTTGCTGAAGACAAATGCCTCACTCAGTGAGGAAGTCAAGGCTTTCAACAAGCAAGTCATTTAGGACCATGCAGCTGCAAATGAGCGGATGTCTTTGCTGATGCGTTCCCTTAATCCCCTTTCCCCTCCGTCCTAAATGAGTCATGTCTCTCTAGTTTCTCTTCTCTTGTGTCAAAACAATAATGGCTATGTGTACTATTTTGGCTGATTCATGTGGTCAGCTTTTGTGATCTAATGTTATTTGTTATTGTGCCCTATTTACTATGCTTTGATATTCTCTTTTATGCTTACTTGTGCATGTTCTGTATGGCCTTAGCCCTAAATTCTTAATCGCTTTGCACGCAAATCACACATGTTTACTACTATTCCTTTTCAATGATGTCAGAAGGGGGAATTTTCAGTGAACTGTTGTGAAATTAGAAGGGAACTAAACTAAGGGGGAAGAACAGTGACAAGGGGAATTAAAGTATTTCTGAATGAATGCTTAACACTCATGTGAGGTTGCTTGCAGGTTGTTTGTCATAATCAAAAAGGGTGAAATTGATAAGTCTTAATGCTCCCAAATGTTTTGATGATCTCCTCACAAATGCAGGGACCCGATCCTCTGTAGAGCATGCTCGTCCAAGACCATATGATATACAGTTGGCAAGCTATCGCGTCAGAGTTTGGTGAGGTCGTCAGTGTACCACACCAATCAGAGAGAACAACGTTGTTTGTACATCGGTCAATAACTCTTCATGGTTGATAAATTCAACATTACAAACAACAAATCATTCATTCATCAAAGAGAGATATTCAAGCTTCAAAACAGCAAGAGACCTAATAGATTGCATTATTGCTTCATGTACTAGCTATTACTTTGATTGCTTGTATTTGTGTGTATATTGTACGAATCGTTTCACATGTGATAGAAACGTTTCAACCTTGGGTGAATCATTGTAAGAACATAGTTGTTGGTAACTTAGTGTCATACGTCAAAGTCTATATTAATTAGTTGTGATAGTATAGAGGGCAATGAATGCATTGCTTTGGCTCATTGAGTGATAGTGTATTACTCTGGATAGTGATTAGTAGGATAATCTTGTGTATGTTGTAAATTGGGTTTTACTTTAGCTTGTGAAGTTTAGTAAAAGCAGTTTGAAATCCTGTGAGACAGGTCATGGTTTTACTCCCTTGAGCAAGGAGGTTTCCACGTAAAGTTTTGTATATAATCTTTACTTTCAACATTTATTTACTTTTTGTTATTGTAATCATGCTAAGGACCTGGTCCTATCGTAACTAGTGGACGCATACATTCCAACAATATGATTTTTCTAGTCGAGTGTCACTTTTATCAAATCACAACAGGCCATACAATTCTATTTCATTTGTTGTTTCTACTAGAGGAAACAAAAGGCCTACAACTGGTTTTGGTGTATACTTTGGTCCTACAGCTACATTCCAAGTGTTTAGTGTATGTTAACTCATTATTTGTATATATTCTTTGTCTAGTGTCTGACACTTTCTTCTATTACAACCTGGTACATCAAGTGATAGGGTGCTACATGGGACAAAAAATTTGAAGAGTGCTTCACTAATCAATATAGATATTGATTTTAAATCTCACACCAAAAATGGAATTGAAAAGATGTAGTGAACATCTCATAGTTGCAACAAATGAGAACAAACAAGACAAACAAAGTGGTAACCACCAAATCTATTTCAAAAATTGTAACCTACAAAAAGTAACTCATTTGGAAAGCTATTATGATCTTGGGCTATGTTAAAAGGGTCATTAAAAAATTTACTATTTCTTTAGTTTATTATTTAACAAATTGTGTTATGTATCTTAGAAGCATGCCATCCGGGTCACCTTCGATGACTTAGGCTCAATTCTCCGAGGCTTTCTTATAGAATTATGTGTCGTGCAACTACAGAGAGAGGTTGCAGGATGCATTTATCGACCTATCATAGGCATCGATGTCGATGTCGTAGTGTGAGACAAGATTCCATGAGCTCGCAAGGCTGATGAGTCCACAATTTTGACTCATTTAGGGCTATATTTTGATGAAATTAGTGTCCTCAAATGCATGTTTTATCCTGATATCTGATGAAAACCTTTAAGTTTCAGGTATTTGAATTTTGAGGCAAAACAAGGACACTACTTAGCAAAAAGGAACAATAAGAAGCCGAAAGAAAAAAGAAACAAAGATCTACGAATTGCCAAAACCATTCAGCAAATCGCCAATAGATTGCATATTCGTCTTTTGTTCCTGTGTGCTGAGCCCTGAAGGAAAAGAGAAAATCGGTGGTGTAAAGGAGCAATCAATGTATCACCGAACGACTCCGTCAAGCAGTGCTACATCGCCCAATTATCCAGGACACAGAGATGTTGAAGGCAACTGATGAAAGGCGATGAAGTAGACCAAAGGGTGGATCGCCAAATGCATCGGTGATTCCCACTAACGTCGCCGAAAGATCCTTCGGAGTACATTTTCTGAAAACTATAAATACTAGTTTAGTTTTTATTCTTAGGGAGTGAATTTTACCTTATTTTACCTAGTTTTTAGATTATTAAGTCTTAGACAAAGTTTTGGAGATATTCTCTTTAACTTTTGGAGAGGGTTTTGAAGAACTTGAAGCTTTCAAGGTTTCATCTTCAAGAAATTGGACTTGGGTCTCTTGGATTCTTCACATTTTGCTTGTTTTTACACTTAATCTTGCATACCCATTGATGGAAACTGAGATTGGTATACTTCTTTATCACTTTTACATGCTTGGCTAAAACCACAATTCTTGGGGTGTGATTTTGTGAATATGGGTTAGATTAGTTGTTGGGTCTTGCTTGCTGATAGTCTATTTGTAGTTTAAATGTGATTTCGTTTAATTGTTGTGGATGAACTTAATGAGGTTTTAGTTGCAAATATAGTCTCATATATGTGTTTTCGGCTTGCGAGAGAGAGAGGTCGTAAAACTAAGACCACTAAATTTATGGCCAGTGCGAGTGGGTCAACATGAGGTTCAGCTCGAGAGAGTGAACCCTAGTCCCATGTCCACACATTCAGCTCAAAAGAGTGAGTGGGTTATTGCGGAGGATGTTCTTCATGCGGCAAGTGGGTGTCCGAGAGGAACCCGCTTGAAACGGGGTAAGTTGCTCGAGAGAGAGTTTATCCCCTTTAAAGTCTAGCCTAGTCACAAATATTCAATGAATTTACTATCAAAAGCATGTACCCAATGATTTAGTCTATCCCGTATTCCTATCACATCCCAAGAATCATGTCTCCATACTTGTATTTTTCCTTATTTTCACTATTTTAGTTGTTTCTTGCTTACAAACCCCCATTTGATAATTGACATTTGCGTCACCCTATTTAACTCGTTATGTTTTTATTTGCTAAAGTCTTTAGCTACAATTAGCTTTAGCATGTTTGCGCTTAACCACTAATTTTCACGCCCACTCCTTTGGGACTCGACCCCAACCCTTGGTTGGGTTATTATACTATTGCACGATCGTAGAAACTTGCATCAGAAGTTGTGTCCTTGATTACGCAAACATCAAACTGGCACCACTGTCGGGGAGTGGTGTTACGTGAAAGTTTTTGGTTTAAGACGAATTTTGCTTTTGGTAGTCGTAGTTTACTAACTTTATTTTTAGTTTTGTTTTCTTTTGAGTTGTCGTTGTATGCAGGCTCCCTAAGCATGGCTGAGGGAAATGGTGACAACTCGACAGAGACGAGCCAAGAAGTTGAGAGGGACTTCACAATTACCACAATGGTAACTCAACTAAACGAGTTGTCCACCAAAGTGTCAAAGGTGGAAGTCCAATGCAAACGCCATGCACAAAGAAGCTCTACAGACAATGAGAGTAGACGTGTCGAGGATACTATATTAATCATTCTCCAAAAAGTCACTGAACAATATCGGGTGCTGGAAGAGATGAAGGAGGGCATTGAAGTGTTAAATTGAATGATTAGCTCTCACTCCAGATCTATTCAGTTGCTTGAGAATGTTGTGACCTATGAGTTGCCTCACCTCTACCCAAGTAAACAAGAGGGGTCACCTAGCGGTCCTAAGGTCGACCCAAAAAAAAAAGAATGTGTATGGGGACATGCGTCGAGCCACGACGTTAAATAAGGCACTTCTTGGGAGGCAACCCAAGGTTTTAAATGCTTTAGTTTGCTTTTATAAATAATGGTGTGTTAGTGGTGCATGTTTGAATGAGGAAAGTGGTGAAAAATACAGATTGGCGAGAAAATGGTCAGTCGGTGAATCACTGAAGTGGTCGGCGTGTACGACTTGACCCGCCGTTTGGCTCAATTCAAGGTTAAGTCAGAGCTTGTAAAACTCGACGGACTTACGAAGCAGTTCGGTGTGTCACCGACCTGGTCGGCTACCTCGATGTAGACTGTCGTCTTGACCCCTAAGAAATTGAAAGAAATTTAGCAATCAGCAGGGCAGGTGATCACTCGACGAATCACCGAGTAAATCGGCGAGTGCGACTAACGTCGCCGATCAGGCGCGAACTGGATGGTTTATAGTGGCCAAGAAACTACAAATTTGAAATTATTCACTTTCCCTCGCTCTTAAACTTCCTAAACTCACACTAAGGTAGTATTTTCTTCATTTTAGCATTTTTCTAGCATTTTAGTTTGTTGATTTGTGGTCGGAGTTGGAATACTTTGTCGCCTAGCTTTTCATTTGTAATTTAATCGGCATCAAAGGTTGGTTTCCGAATCCCGAGTTTACATTTGAAAATTGTTTACTCATTTGCAATAATTGTCTCTTATTGATGTGTGTTGGGCCCCTCTGGTAGGATTAGAATCCTTAATTGCCTATTTTAATTTGAAAAATATTGCCCGTATGGTTTGACTGTCAAATGCCCGTAATCTTTGTGCTTTTTAATGAGTTGGGTCATGATTGCGTGTTGTTAAATTGATTGGGTGAAGTATGAGTAGCCCACGTTTGTACTAAATGTCAAAAATTTACTCAATGATAAAGCGGGTGACACCACTCTTAAGAGCAAATATCGTCAAATGGCCAAATGCGGCAAATCCAGGAGAAATCTGCATATCCCAGGGTGATGGGTAGTATGGGTCTTGATTGAATTTCATGAGTGCATGCTTTGATTTCAATTTTGGGGGTTACGGAGTTGAATTCGAGAAGAAGGATTGAAAATGGGCACGTTGGGTAATTCGACGAGCTAAGTCGAGCTCGCCGAATCACTCGGCGGTTCACCTATTTTCTTCATCTCGCATTTAATTTCGTGTCAAGTTTGTGGTTTGAGTCTGTAACTTTCGGCAAGATGCCTGAGTTTATCGAAGGCACTCGGCAACTCGCCGAAAGTACTCTTTATCGCTCCTTATTTGCACCCCTGAGACCCTATGCACTGTAACTTTCGGCGGACAAACCCTTGCTCGCTGACAGTAGTCGGTGATTCACTGAAAGGACTCTCCCATCACCGACTTGCCTTAATTGTTTAGCCAACCTCATCGGCGAGGCACATTTAGCTCGCCAAAGCGGTTCAGCGACTCGTCGACTGGATCAACGAGTTTATCTGCAACAAAATTTGTTGTGCTAGAGTTTGATTTTGTTTTCTTAATTTCTCTCGATCTTTTGCAGATATGGTATGCACCAATCTAACCGAACCACCGCAAAAAAAAAAGCAAAGGGAATTACAATAAACGAAGAAGGATTAAACCCTCCAAAGAGGAGAGGGGATGACCTCCAACCGAGAGACAAAGGCAAGAAGAAGAAACATATAGCTAGAAAAGGAGCATCTATTCAGCCAGATTTCTCTGAACTAGAGGATGAACAGCCTCTGATTAACTAAAGGGATGCGCTCCGGGCCAGATCTCAGCCCACAGCCACCAGTACTCTTCCTCAGCTACCACTCATCTGATTACAGACTCAGTGCCAGCCAGGCACCCTCAGTAACTCCTGCACTGCCTATTGCTCCTCCACCTAGATTGTTGAATAGACTAAAAGGTGAAGGAGTCCGAACTATCACAGAGGAGAAACTGCTATCTACGGAGGGTCTGGAAGGCAAATACCCAGATGTTTTGGACACCCTCTGCTACCATGAGTTTGACCAGTTCACACGGCCCCGAGGCCCTTACCTTTCTTCCTGGGTTAGGGAGTTTTACACAGCTTATGGGGAGTTGGTGCCTAAGAAAACGAAGAAGGCAAGTGAGTTTCGACCGGTAAAGTTGGTCATGATTAGAGGCAAGGAGGTGGAGTGTCACAGAGAGAATATTAATGTTGTATTAGGAAGACCGCTGCACTCTAAACTCACTTACGAGGGGTTGCCTATTGTTCTGTCCCTGGACGATTTGAAGGGTTGGTTAGCTCCGTTGATTTTTGACACCACCCCGAGGTGAATCGATGCAGGAGATCCCATTGAGAAGAGGGACATGAACATCGCCTCAAAGTTCTGGTATGGTTTCATTAGCAGCACCTTAATGCCATCCCAGAACGAGTCTATTATGCACCATCCTAAGGCGGCGTGCCTCGGTTCTATCATGGCTAGGAGGCAGATTGACCTAGGACTGTTGATTTCGCAGGAGATGGCCATGAGAGCCAAGAAGAGACTTACCTCTCTACCATTCCCGATTTTGATCACTGAGTTATGCCGGCGTGCCGGAGTACCCTGGGATCCTGCGAATGATATAAGGTCATCCCTTCATCCTCCATGGACATTCGGCGTATTGAGGCCGAGTTCACACGAGAGGAGGTTGACAGGAGGAGAGCAGCTCCAACAGATATCTCTCCAGAAGTTGATGTTGACTCATTACCAGCAGAAGCACCTTCGCCTACTCCGGCCTCTGAGCCTTCAAGTACATCTGCACCCTCCTCTTCTTCACAGGTACCAGGTGCTTCTTCCTCCTCCACCCAGACAACAAATATTACTCAGACGATGATCCTTAAGATAGGACACTTGGCTCAGTTAGCGGATGTACGGGCTACCCGACTGGAGAGGTTTGTTCTGGAGATGATCGACAGGGCCATACTAGCAGCACTTACCCACCTTCAGACTTCTGTTGATGCCTTGACAGTGAGAGTCATTGCTTGTGAGAGCAGACAGTGGGAGGCCTCTGAGGTAACGGCCTTAAAAGCCAAGATTGTGAGTTTGAGAAAGGACGTAGACTATCTTAAGTCTAGTGACTTCACTTCACTACTAGAGACTGCTGAGGACAATGATGCTCCTTAGACCTCGAGGATTCCTCCGGCTACCACTGGAGATGTACATGGGGATGGCACAACGCATACAGAGTCGGATGTAGAGACCGATAAGGAGTTTTTATCGGTACATGCTAAGGAGACACATGAGAGCAGAGATGAGAGCATATTCAGAGACTTGCCAGATATTATAGAGACAGTTGTGCAGCCGGTAATCCAGACATTGCCGACTGAGACGTCCACAACAGCTCTTAATGGATCTGGCAGTGATATTCCGTCTGAGGCTACTCCGGGCTCTAATGCCGAAGTATAGACTGCTACACCAGCTACTGAGACCCCGACAGAGAGAGAGACTACATAGACAGGACCTTTTTTCACCTCCCTCTCTGTCTTATTATATTTTTACTTTTGGATACTTTTATTTGCATTTGAGGACAAATACTTTTAAATTGTGGTGGGGTGAGGCCCACACCTTTTGTGTTGATAGTTGTGTTTTGCATATATATTTGGGTTGTTCTGCTTTAAAATTTTGTTTTATCTGTTTCTGTGGATGATTGAGCTTATGGCTCCTTTTATTTATTTTATTGCAAAATGATTTTAACCCGTCCGAAAAAAATTTCCACCTCTTGTGTGTGAATGTGGTTGTTCGTGTGCAAAATTTGAGTCTCGATTTAGATCAATACCGATGACTTAAATAGTACTCTCAATCAAACGAACATGAATGCGCGGCTACAATGAGGCCAAATTAAGTTGCATAGACAATATGTGAACTCTTTGCATCTCGCTTTGACTAGCCTAGTATCGAATCAAGTCTCTTGTAATGACCGTTGCACACTAGCGAAAGTGTGGAGTCTTGTTTGACTTTAGTGTCGATGCCTAATGTACTGAGCTTACTTTGAAACATGCATGATAGATCCTAGAATTTGCCCCGTTGGTCCAATCGACTAAGTAAGGCTATCTCTTGATATGATCTTAGGCTATTTTACAGAGTGGGAGCCAATTTACATATACCTCTTTGTGACCCACCTTGTGAGTATGTGTGAACCTCTGTTGCACACCCCTTGAGCCTTACCTTCTTTGGAAGAAACTTGATGAAAATTAGAAGTTGGGGTGTGGTGAGAAGAAAAGGGAAAGTCAAGAAGTGCAAGGAAAGTCTCTATTAACCCATGGTGTTGAGGAAAATGGAACCCCTCCATATAAAAAAAAAGAGAAAGAGAAAAAGAAAAGAAAAGAATGAAAAAGAAGTTGCAGAAAAAAGTGCAAAAGAAAAGGGGTTACCAACACACTATGGGAAAGTGAATAATAGGATGACTTATGAGCACTAAAGAAAATGATGGAGGAAAGGGGAAGGAGGTGTTGTGAGCACCACAATTCATGAGGATGAAAGCCACTAAGCCTAAATGACCATACCTTTGCACTCAACCCCATTACAAGCCTTGAAAAGACCTTTTTGATCTTGAGAAAGCTTAAACAAATGTCAATTGGAAAATACGGGCAAACCTATGGGTAAAAGCATGCATTGTTTTCATCCTTGTGAGTGTGAGTGTTGCATCTAATTCCTGAACTTTAGATGATTAATCCATTATGAGCGATTATGGAATCATTCTTTCTGTGAGGGCATTCGAACACTTTAGTTGAGCTTGAACTTGCATTTGAGGCAAGTATTGTGAGCATGAGATTCTTTGATATTGATAAGTCACTGCTTGAATCTTTGAGTGCACAATTGATCTTTGCATATGTAAATTGAGTCTTGTTGTGTGCATTCATGATCGAGTCTTGGTAGCATTGTTCAAGACACCCTTTTTGAATGACTAAACTTTAGTTTGCTTGAGGACAAGCAAAAGTTTAAGTTGGGGGTATTGATGAGTCCACAATTTGGACTCATTTAGGGCTATATTTTGATGAAATTAGTGTCCTCAAATGCATGTTTTATCCCGATATTTGATGAAAACCTTTAAGTTTCAGGTATTTGAAGTTTGAGGCAAAGAATGGACACTTCTTAGCAAAAAGGAGCAAAAAGAAGCCGAAAGAACGAAGATCGGCGAATCGCAGAATCCATTCGGTGAATCACCAACAGATTGCATATTTGCATTTTGTTCCAGTGTGCTGAGCTCTGAAGGAAAGGAGAAAATCGGCTGTGTAAAGGAACAGTCGGCGTATCGCCGAACGACTCCGTGAAGCAGTTCTACATCTCCAAATTATCCAGGACACAAAGATGTTGAAGGCAACTGATGAAAGGCGACGAAGTAGACTAAAGGGGGGATCGTCGAATGCATCGGCGATTCCCACTAACGTCGCCGAAATATCCTTCGGAGCACATTTTCTGAAAACTATAAATACTAGTTCAATTTTTACTCTTAGGGAGCGAATTTTACCTTATTTTACCTAGTTTTTAGATTATTAAGTTTTAGACAGAGTTTTGGAGATATTCTCTCTATGTTTTAGAGAGGGTTTTGAAGAACTTGGAGCCTTCAAGGTTTCATCTTCAAGAAATTGGACTTGGGTCTCTTGGATTCTTCACTTTTTGCCTGTTTTTAGACTTAATCTTGCATACCCATAGATGGAAACTGAGATTGGTATACTTCTTTATCTCTTTTACATATCTGCCTAAAACCTCAATTCTTGGGGTGTAATTTTGTGAATATGGGTTAGATTAGTTGTTGGGTCTTTCTTGCTGATAGTCTATTCATAGTTTAAATGTGATTTTGTTTAGTGGTTATGGATGAACTTAATGAGGTTTTAGATACAAATAGAGTTTCATATATGTGTTTTCGGCTTGCTTGAGAGAGTGGTCGTAAAACTAAGACCACTAAATTGATGGCCAGTGCGAGTGGGTCGACATGAGGTTCAGCTCGAGAGAGTGAACCCTATTCCCATGTCCACACACTGGGTTAAGACGGAAGTTGTTCTACATGCAGCAAGTGGGTGTAAGAGAGGAACCTGCTTGAAAGAGGGTAAGTTGCTCAAGAGAGAGCTTATCCCCTTTAAAGTCTAGCCTAGTCACAAATACTCAATGAATTTACTATCAAAAGCATGCACCCAATGATTTATTTTATCCCGTATTCCTATCACATCCCAAGAATCCCGTCTCCATACTTGTATTTTTCCTTATTTTCACTATTTTAGTTGTTTCTTGCGTACAAACCCCCACTTGATAATTGACGCTTGCGTCACCCTATTTAACTCGTTATGTTTTTATTTGCTAAAGTCTTTAGCTATGATTAGCTTTACCACGTTTGCGCTTAACTACTAATTTTCACGCCCACTCCCTTGGGACTCGACCCCAACCCTTGTTTGGGTTATTATACTACTGCACGATCGTAGACACTTGCATCGGAAGTTGTGTCCTTGATTACACAAACATCAAAATGGCGCCGCTGCCGGGGAGTGGTGTTACGTGAAAGTTTTTTGGTTTAAGATGAATTTTTCTTTTGGTAGTCGTAGTTTACTAACTTTATTTTTAGTTTTGTTTTCTTTTGAGTTGTCATTGTATGCAGGCTCCCTAAGCATGGCTGAGGGAAATGGTGACAACTCGGTTGGGACGAGGCAAGAAGTCGAGAGGGACTTCACAGTTACCACATTGGTAACTCAACTAAACGAGTTGTCCACCAAAGTGTCAGAGGTGGAAGTCCAGTGCAAACGCCATGCACAAAGAAGCTCTACGAACAATGAGAGTAGATGTGTCGAGGATACTCTATTAATCATTCTCCAAAAAGTCACTAAACAATATCGGATGCTAGAAGAGATGAAGGAGGGCATTGAAGTGTTAAATCGAATTATTAGCTCTCACTCCAGATCTATTCAGTTGCTTGAGAACGTTGTGACCTATGAGCTGCCTCACCTCTACCCAAGCAAACAAGAGGGTTCACCTAGCGGTCCTAAGGTCAACCCCAAAAATAGAATGTGAAAAGGGACATGCGTCGAGCCACGACGTTAAATAAGGTGCTTATTGGGAGGAAACCCAAGGTTTTAAATGCTTTAGTTTGCTTTTATAAATAATGGTGTGTTAGTAGAGCAGGTTTGAATGAGGAAAGTGGTGAAAATTACAGATTGGCGAGAAAATGGTCAGTCGGTGAATCGCTAAAGAGGTCTACATGTACGACTTGACCCACCATTTGGCTCAATTCAAGGTTAAGTCAGAGCCTGTAAAACTCGGTAGACTTATGAAGCAGTTCGGCATGTCGCCAACTATAATAACAGAGCACGAGTTGATTGGTAGGTTCGTCAAAGGGTTGGATTTACCCATTAGTTTGTCTATTGAGCTGATGGTAGTGTTAGATTAATCTTTTCTTTCGGTTATATCCCATGCATGAACTATTGAGGGGATACATCATGAGGCCTATAGACGCAGCGACAAGATGCCACATTGTCAAGATAGTTTCAGCGGATCTCAATCTTGAGGTAAGGGGTTCCTAGGGGAGGTTACCCACAATAGTCATCCTAGAAAGTCGGTTCAGGCAGTGGTACAAATTATGATGATAATTTTGAGGGTGTTAGTAGCCAAGGCATCCAGGGATCTGTCAAATTTCTCAAGGTTTGCATTCTGGGTATTCGAGTCATTGTGGCTACTCTAGTTCAATTGAGTCATCTGAATATGTTGCTTCTGGTAGGGGCTATGAGTTTGGTGTGTTTATCCAATTTTCTAATGATTTCCCTATGAGTAATCACCGCAGGCCATAGGGTCAGGAAAACACCATAGGGCTCCAATATAAATGATCAGAGGTGGTGCACGAGGTAGTAGGGGTGGTCCCCAAGATACTTGGGGTGGTCCTCAGTAAAGTCATGTGCAGTCAAGGTAAAACATACCTATCAAGAACAAAAGAAGGCATAATGATGACCCAAAGAAAATCGATAAACTTTCAAAAAGAGGAGTGAAGATACATGTTCCATAAGCAAAAAAAATTGACCATAATAGATTTTTTTGTGCAGCAAGTGTAAGCAATACTTTATTTTTCAAATTTGCAAATTGCTGTGAAAGTTTGTACATATTAGAATTTTCATATAATTATTTGTATTATATAGTATGCTATAGGGAGCACTTCTCAACCTGCACCATCAAATGATAGTAAAAGAAATTCAAGTCAACCAACATCTGTTTTTGAAAAACTTGTGTTATTTATTTTTGAGCAACCTATGTAAGGAAGCAATGCTTGTGATATGTTACAGTTGTGTTTATTAGCTCAATTTTCATATATATGCAATAGTGAGTTTCTAAATATTTTATCTCTTTTTTGTTGAATTTTTATGAATGGGAAGATCAAATGAACTATAATAATTTTTTATTGAAAAATCAAGTGTACATAAGGACATTTACTATCTCAATGTGATACAAAACAAGGTCAATTAATTCATATTCAATCTTTCAATTTGATACAAAACTTGACCAACTAATTTCATATATTTCTATATTGGCCTAACTACTCATAATTAACAATATAATGTTAAGTACTACCATTAGACTACTACAAGAACCATGTTAAAGAACCATTTTATAGTTAGTAGACAAAGAACAACAATGTTAAATTCGACATTTGTCCAATCCCTTTGTAGTTTCACTTTTTTGCGTCCCTAGTTTATTTCCATCATCTTCTCTTCATTTCATTCAATTCTAGTTTCAAATAATCCTTTTTTTCTTCAAACTCTTTCAATTTTCCTTTTAGTCGATTAGTTGATATTTTACCATCTTTGAAAAATCTATTCATTAAGCACAATACCAACTTAGACAATTGAAAATCAACATTTTCAGGCGATGGACTAATCCATCTAAAATAGCCACATCCATTATTTTTCTACAAACCACATAACATTAATAAATTGAATTATTGCAACAAAAATTTTGATTTTGATTTTTTGAATAGTTGCACAACTTTGATGCTTGGCATCGAAAAAATCTACAACTTGAGTTCAATGGAGTCCTCAAAATTTTCAGACGATAATAATCATCACAATTAAAATCGACTTACTCGATATTCAGTGAATTTTGCGACATATCTGACAGAAAATATAGATGGAGATGAGGAATGATGAAGAGAGACGGAAGAAAAAAGAGAGAGAAAGAAGACAGATTGGCTATCGCAAAAATTTGGGATTTAGGGTCTATAATGTGTTCGGAAAATGAGGATTTAAAAGTTGGAGTTTCTTTTAACAATGGGGGTTTTTTATTTATTAAAGAACTAGGTAAATTGTCGGTGCTTCATGTAGTGGTGAAATAAGTCAATAATCTACTTCTAAACATTTGATAATATAAGTGTTTTCGAGTGGGTACAGCCCTATGATAAATTGTCAAGCATATTCTATCCAAAGATGAAATGAAATATTTTTTTAATCTTAAAATAAAAAAGATTTGATTCTAAGTGTTTATGCATTTTGTTATTAATTCTTCATTTTACTGTAGTTATTCATCACCAAAGTCTTTAGAAAAGATATGTAATTGTTTCATTGTCTATATTGTATTTTCAAAGAGTGGTACAAACATTTTATTCATCAATTGCGAGAGTTTTCTCCTATTCAAGTCCTCTACATACAAAATCGGAATATTATACAACTTATATAGTTAGTTGTGTACTTGATAAGTTAATTAAAATTAAAAACACATCTCTTGGAGTTCAATGAAATAACATACGTCGCTCAAATAATTTGGATTAAAGTATGACTTGGCAAGTCCCTTATTCAAAATCATTCGCAGTCGTTGACACTACTTTGATAGCCAAAAGGCATATTTAGTTGTTTATGTTTCGATCAATATGGTTAAAACTTTTTTTTGTGACTTTTAATCTAATGTTTATAAGGAGATAATTATTTCTTTAATATTTGATTAATATGGATTCATCCTATTTTGAGGGGTAATTCATTGACTCCAATCCAACATTTGAACCCAAAACTTTTGATTAAGGTTGAGTACAATACTTACCATCCCACTACATTCCTTTATTTTTTGGATGTCACTAATCGATTGAATGCCTCGATAAAATAGAAAGTTGAATAACTAAACTCCAAGGTAGTGTGGAACCACCATAACTTCTAAACACTCAAAGTCCCTTCTTGGACATCTCATGGATCTTTTAGCCACTGAAAACTCTATAAAGATCAAAGTCATTTATTTTACAAGTTTTAGAATTCTAATCTACATGACACCAATAGTCTAATGATTACATCAAACTCTTTATTAACATATCTTTACTTCAACATAATGATCAAAAGTATTAACATAAACAACAAAGTTTAAAACATGTACTCAAAAACAACAATTAATAATATAAGCATAAACTAATGACTGAAAAAACATACCAAGATCAGTAACAATAGAATGAAACAAAAAGGAAAAAATTGAGCCCACTGAATGCACATTGTCCCCTTAAGGAAGTTATTCTCCCCTAGTACCCGAGGTTTAAAGGAATAAATCCTCTTGGGATAGAACGATTCTATTCACCAGTGTATTGATACAAAAACAATGGTGTCAGTGAGCCACTCAACAAGAGCAAAGTATTGGAATATTTAATTGTGCAGAAGAAAAAGAAGAAGTTCAGAATTTTCGTTGTTTTAAAATGAGAGGAAATTCCTCAATTTATACAAATGGTAGTGTGAATAAATGTTTATGCCCATTTTACCAAAGACTGTCAAACCAGAGTTTTTTGAGTCTGTGAACGACGAGCCGTGGGTTGAACGACGACCCATCAAGTCAGGCAGTCGGTAGAGTACTGGGGGGTCAATTTTTGGGATCCAAATCCTGTGGATCCAACCGATGGGCTGTAGGTGGACCTACTAGCCATCGTTTGGACCCATAAATGGACTTTAGAGGCTTAAAAACTCAATATAGAATCTATGAATGGGATCTACGGTCTGTGGGTCAAACCACGACCCATAGTTGGTCCTATGGACAATGTTTGGCAACTTTTAAAGAGGAGTAGTTTAGTCTTTTCCCACCCTCTCTAAGCCTAACCCATGAGTATTTTTCACCTAATTAAGGTCTAAATAGTGTCAAAACATTATTTTACATTCTTTATCACTTCAAAGTCTTAGAGCAAGAATTCAAGTGGAGAAAAGCTAGGGTTTTCTATCGTCCTTCAAATTTCATCAATTTCGCCAATAACTTTGTTCTTCTCGGGCAGTGTTTTCAAAAATGTGTTTAGGGCGAGTCCCAGGGCGAGTTTTGGGGTGGGGCCTACCAAAAATGCTCTGCGGTTTAAATAAAAGACGTAAATCCATAAGGCGTAAGTCCTTAAATTTGAGGCGTAGGCCTGAGCATTTTTAAATTTATTTTTTAACCTTTTTTGCTTTACAATATATTTTTATTATTGGTGTAATGAATTTCTCAAATAGTAATTATAATACTTTTTTCTTCATTATTGATTATTAATGCTTATCTCAAATAAAAATCATAAATCATTGAAAGGTTTACTTTTGCTTATTTTATTAGTAATAAAACTATAGAATTGAATATACATGAGACTACGCTCCGTAGATCCATGGGACTTACGCCCCGTGTCTCGGGGCTTATTCCTCCCCCTATACTTTATAAAATGCCTCGCCTCACGCCCTCGCCTTTTAAAACACTGTTCCTAGGTATGTATGGCTATCATAGTGATGGTCTGAGTTTTTCCTCACGCCCTACATCTACTTTCTATAAGTAAAGAATTATCTAGGTTTACATCCTTAGTTTTTATAATTCTTGAGATGAGTTCGTTGTTGAATTCCGAGTTGTTATTCCTAATTTTCGAATTTCTATATAATATGTATTGAGATTCTTGAGTTGATTATTCATGCCTATTTTTCAGCATGGACCCTATTATTTGAAGTATGCACTAAGTTATTGATGAGACTCTTTTTAACCGAATAATTATCTTAAATTTATTTTCTCATAAAGTAAAAAGGAGTTTTGAGGAAAGTTTAAAGAGTCATTTTGAGTAAAGCTTAAGGGAATAATTGACTCCCAAATTTATCATTTTTATAGTGAGAAAAGAGAAACTTTGATTTCTAAACAAGTAATGAGTTTCTAAGTGAATTCAGAGCAGTTGCCTCTTTTAATAGGATAGTTGAGCAATTATCTCAAACCAGAGAAAGAGTAATGTTTTTATAAATTGAGCAAAGGTAAATATTATTGGGAGTAATATTGAGCACCGATATGAGGGAGAGTTCAGACAACTCACAACCCCCATAAACTATGTCTTGCCAACATAGGTACAAGATCATACTTTTTAGATGAATCCTTAGAGCCTTCAGGCATAGCTTAGTAGATCCACTTAGTTGAGGTGTTCTATATCCCGGCATGATATAGGACATTTCTTGAAGTGTGGACAAGATGTTGTATCATCACTTAGCTCATAGTGATGGATTTCGGTTAGAGAATCTCCCAATATGGTTAAAGTGTATTTTTATATATTAAAGTTCAAAGAATGAGAAAGTAATTTTGTAAAGAATTAATGATTTCACTTCCTTATTTCTTTACATTCAGCTGAGTATATATCTACATCCATTGCATCCCTTTCTTTCAGTTGTTTGTTATTCAGCTATATTACATACTCATACATTCAATGTATTGATGTTATTCAACCTGCATCTTTTATATGTAGACATAGGTGTTCAAGATCATCAACATGTGTTTCGTTGAGATCACTTTGTGCTTCAGACATCTTTGGTGAGCCTCCTTACTTTCCGGAGGATTTCACAATTTACTTTCATGTTATTGTTGAGTTTTCGTGGGTCTTGTCCCAACTTCTATCCTAGTATTAGAGGCTTCATAGATAGTTAGTGTTGATGAGTCTCTCAGTATTTCCCTTTTGTTTGAGACATTTTGAGATTGTTTTGCAAAGTATTATTATTATTGCACTTAAGTATTTTCAAACAGTTTAGTTAAGTATTTACTTGAGTTTGAATGTTATAAATTCTATTTTTAAAGCTTCTATTCTTGAGTAAGTCTTCCGCTAAATAGTCAGCCAGACTAAGGGTTCGCTTGGACATCAGAAGTAGTTCTCGAGTGTCGGCCACGTCCAGGGTGTAGGCTCGGGGCGTGACACTTATGTCACAAATCAACTTGCACTATTTTAACAGAGGATTATTAGTAAGAGAAAGAAAATTGTGTTGCCCAGAATGCAGGAAACTAAAATTACAATTTAGTAGGCTATGCTATGCTAGTATGAAAGTGTCAACATTGTTATACAGAATTCCCACCAAACACAGAAGAATGCTACTCATATCAGTTTCTTGTCTTCAAATTGCACTTCTTTATTTTATTAAAAGATAAAGATAATGATAGTGGACAAGCGGTCCACTCTATTTTACAATTTTCCTAATTGAATAAATAGATGAGCTCAAATAATTGGGCAGATGCCCAGTTGGCATTTCACTTATCACTCAAATGTAATAAAATTAAAAGAAGTAGCTTATTTGTCCTAATCTATATTTATCATTCTGAGCTAATAACTCTCACATCACCATCAAGTTGCAATAAGATATATTTATCTTCTTGCTCATCTTATTTTGGCATTAACATTGATATATTTACTACTATATAAAAGAGGCTAGGAAGCAAACAGGTGTTGGGCGATATGTGTGCTTGCTAGCTAAGGGTATTTTTTATTTTTACCTAATGTTTATGGACAATTTAACTCAACCATTAATTATCTATCTGCTGAAAAGTTAGACTTCATTTGGACTCATTTACTTTTCCTCATCTCATGTCTTTTCTGATTTATATTTATTCATGTGTTTTCAATATATGTTGTCTATCTAATTCTTTTTTCAACCTTTTATCTTAAACTTCTTGAAACTTAACTACTCCATTTATCATATTTTAACTACAAAATATATTAGCGGTACAACCTTTTTAAAAAATAAATTATTTAGTTGACTCTTAAAATTTTATCATTGTCATATGTATTTGAACAGATGAAATAAAATATATTATTATTAAAAGTTACGTAACAACTACTATAAATCACAACAATTAATAATTGAAAATATTTTTAAAAATCATATAAGAAATTTGGTTGACTAATTGGAATAGAAGAAGTAACACATATTATTTGAAAATAACGTCAAAAGTTCTTCAATTCACAATAAATTAACAACTGAAAATATTTATGATTAATCACGTATATTGGAATAGAAGTAACATATATTATTTAAAAATAATGCGAAAAATACTATAAATCACAACAAATTAATAACTTCAAATATATTTTTATAAAAAAATTAATTGATTCTTCAAATTTCCTTTATATCACATAAATTGAGATAAAAAAGAGTTAATATATATTGGGCTCGTGCTGACACGGACACCAAATATCTAGTTATGTATACATGTAAGAAAATATTTCATCCCCCATCACAAAAAAGAAGATATTTTCTCTGTAAATATTAAGATAAACAGATCAGATATAAAATTAACAATTAAGCAAATTGTAGTCACACAGTTGTAAGTTAGATTTTTCAATGAAAATCAAATAAATATTCACTCTATTAAGAGGTGGCATAACTACAAGACTTCAGGCTCAATTATTTGCGGGATCCATCTTTTTTCTTGACTTTAAAAAAAAAAAAAACTTAACATTTTATTTAAGATTCAAACATGTCTCTTAATTAACATAAATATGACATGAACTTTACCTAAATATGTGATCATTTTTCGTTAGTCCATATAAACTTTTTATCGAATAAAAAGACCTAACCCAATCTAACGATCAAACCCATTTCACCCGTTATTTAAGCTTTTTTGTGTTTTTGTTTCCTCTACTTTCTTTTATAACTTTCGATCCAAAAAAAAGGGGAAAAATTGCAGCATTTAAGTCAAGTACAACAAATAAAATGCAAATTTTATAACAAAAAAACAACAATTTTCAACCCAACAAACACAACTAAAACGAAAGTTGAAACCCGTACAAAATTTAAACCACAACACATCAGGTTTAACCCAATAAAGAGCGGTTTAAATTCATAATTGTATATTAGAAAGCACACCATTATAGAGAGTGGATTACCTAAATGATCATCCAATATTGCTTTTATTTCATTTAAGGCACAAATATCTGTCACGACCCAACCCACCGGGTCGTGCGGGAACCTAATCTAACACTTAAGTAGGAGAACCCTCATATTCGAATAGTTAACATGCGGAAAATTAAAGAAAAACGGAGATAAATGAAATAACAAAGTTTCATAAATAAGAACTATTAAAACAATTTCGTGTTAAGACTTGTAAAGTAATTAACACCCCCAAGAATCTAGTCCAGACAGGTACAAGAGCTACTAAGAGTACAAAGTGAGACATGATAATGAAAGACACAGCTCCCACTGCATAGCTGCTGGAGATTTTCTTCGTCTTCACCTAATGAGACATTACCGACCCTGCATCCAGACTATGCCAAAAAGCATAGTAAGAGTAATATCAGTACAAACCATACGTACTATCACCATCGGTCAACCCAACGCCCACTTCATAATATAAGAATTCGACAAGCAAGATCATGTAATAAAATCACTCGCTTCTCCACCTTTACCCTCTCTCGAATACATCAAAATTACACTAGTACCCTTACTACTACTTCTGATTCAGTCAACCCACCTTACTAGGTTCTTAGTCATAGCTTAACCATTCTAACTCATAGAAGATTCCACAATTACAACTACCAACATTCCCCTGAATGAACAATCACACACAACATACCATTCCCTTCTCTTCATCTTACCCAGTCCTTGCCACATGGCGCCTTTTATCAAGGCTTCCTAACCTCTAACCACGAATCTCTTGCAACACACGGACAACCTTTCTATCAACATTCACAACTCTTGAACCCCTGGCCCTTCTCACATATTCTATCACATCCCGGTTTGGGCTTGCCCTTCCCGGTTCATTCAACAACGAGATACATAACACGTTTAATCATCATATATAAGTCCTCATAATCATTTAACAATTTCAGAGAAATACATTATCAATTATCATTTACGAACCACGTACAATTTCACAATTATCAAGATATACAATTATGTCAAGTCAATGGTGAACCCAAACCCAAATTGTTAGTGTACCGATCCGTGATACCCCATCTAATATTTATGCCAAAACGTGGCAACCGATCCTATGTTTATGCCGGAACATGGCAACCGATCCCAGTTAGTCTGTCAAAACGCAACACCCGATCCATTTAACAAACCACAATCACGTATATTCTCACAACCATACAACAAGAGGTGATATGGTATGTAGCTCTTCATTAAAACTTATTTACATTAGGTTTGATTACAATGCTTCATTCAAGTACACACACGCATCATAATGTAGTAATCATCAACATATAGCACACAACCAAGAATCAAACCATACCTAGCCCTAGTTTATCGACTAAGGCTTTTTCCTAGGATTTAATCAACTTTTATTCGGTGCACGAAGGCCTACACATAAATCCTACCATTGATTTACATTATACTACGCAGTGAGCACAAATTTATAACTACTCAATTAATAAAACCTAGCCTACCTGGGCGCCAAGCAGCTGCACGGAATTTTGGCTTCGATTCTTGTTTCCGAACTTTGTGATGGTGATCTTGACCGAAAATCCGTAATCCATCGACCTCCTTACGCTAGAAATCTTCTTCTCCATCCTTCCCAAGCTTAGAGCAGCTTTTTGAGGGTTTCTATGGTGGTTTACGTCTTAATTAGGTGTTTTAGGAAGAAAGTGAAAATAAGATTTCGCGTTATTTACATTATGTCCCGTCTATCCCGCTGTGGCACCAAAATGGGTGTGGGAAGTTGAAGGATCTCTTGGTGTAAAAATCAGATTTGGGCACTATTGAGGGGTTATTTTGCTAAAATGATTGCATATTTAGGTACTAGGGTACTTTATATACTCTGATATGCTGAAATTTGTTGAAAATGAGAGTTTTGGGACGAAAAGGCGCCATGATCGCGCCTAGTTTTCATTCCAAATGAAGGCCGCTTTGGCGACCTTCATCCTGTTGTGGCGTCCTTCATCACCCCGCTCTAGCGAGATTTTGGCCGCTGTGGTGGGATATGGGAAACCAGTGGCATGCATCCCTTTAAGATACAAAAAATTTCCCTTCCCTTTTTAACCAGATTTTGCCTAATCCCCCGATGTTCTAACGTGCCTATTAATCTTTTTGCAGGCTTCTCTAAATGGCTGGTATCAACGAGGAAAACTTCCCCTTCATTCGGTTTGCTGATACTGCTAGTCGAGAACGGTTCCATGACCACCGGAATACTAAATTTTGTTTTGAGCGGGGTTTCCACTTACTGAATCTGGAGGAGAAGGCGTCTGCCTTTCATGCTCGGCTTATGGAGTTTGACTGGGCCCCACTAATAGAGGATCCCCCTGCTGCTCGCTCTACCTGGGTGAGGGAGTTCTACGCCGTCCTGCCTACTGTTCGATGGGATAACCCTCACCCTATCATCCATATCCGTTGAGTTGACATCACCCTTAATGCCACGGCCATCAACAAGGCACTAGAGGTGCCCGAGGTCTCTAACGGGGAGTACAAGGCCAAGTTGAGAGAGATGGATCTGGGATGGTTGAGGGACACCCTGATCGAGCATGCGCGCCGCGATCAGATCTACTGGGCTACCGCAACGGGCATCACTAGTATGGACTGGTCATCGGATGCTAAGAGGTGGCTACACTTGGTTACTAGAAGGATCTGCCCGTTGGGCAATCGCAACGTGATATTTCCTCGGGCCTTGGTGGTGGCATGCACTATACAGGGATTCGAGCTAAATGTGTGGGCACAAATCATCTCAGAATGGAAGATGTTCTATCGGGGCAACAAGAAGGCCTTCTTCCTACCGGGGCTGGTGACTGCGCTATGCAAGCGGGTGGGAGTGCCACTTCTCGACACCGACAAGGTACTTCCCGTGGATCCCCCCTTTCACCCTCTTTTTATTAGGCAGGGTTCTGCCTCTAGTAGAAAGAGGAGGAGGACAGGTCGGGACAGCAGCAGTTAGGTGGCTACGAAGGCGGAGTAGGAGGAAAGAGACAAGGGTGCAGGTGAAAACACTCTTCCCACTCGGTCCCAGCCCCCGCTTTCCAGTAATCGCATGGAGGAGGACCTGGCAGCCGTCCAGCTAAAATTTTAGGGCTCCCGGGCTAGTACCTCGACTGCAGTTCCACCCGCCACCTCCCTTGAGTTGGAGATACTCCGTCGCCAGCTGCGATGGGAGAAGAAGAAGAAGAACATTGAGAGGGATCGTCTAATGGGCCGAATATGGAAGACTCTAAAGATTATCTTCTCCTGCATCGCTCCCAACAGGAGCTCCCCACACTTAATTCGGAGGACTTTTAGGAGTTCCCTTGGTTGATGAACGCCTGAGACGACGAGACAGCCCCTGAGAACATGGGGTCCGACAGCGACACCTCTCATTCACAAGGTTATTGATCGGGTTTTTCTGCCCCCTTGGGCATGTATTTAAACAATACTATATTTTATCTTTTCGTTTTCCTAAATTTTTGTAGCACGTGGATGCTAGTTTTCTAACTGTTTTCCCATTAATATTAACTGCTAAGGTGTTATAGCTTGTTGTTTCTATTGCTGTAAACCGATTGAATTGTTGGAATTAGTTCGGATACAATTGGCGGTCCAAAATTGTGACTAGGAAAAACATGGGAGACAAGGCTGAGATTTTGTCTCGCCCTGTCCCACTCTAGCGGGAGGAGTCCCACACAGGCGACCTCGCCTTGGCCGGGAAAATCCCGCCCCAGCGGCCATACGGAAACAAAACCCCTGCCAACAAATTTTTTGGGGTTCTTTTCTTTTCCGAATTCTCCCAAAGGTTCCCAGCTATAACACATGCATTTTTAGAGTAATCCCCTAAGCTAGGATAGTGGATGTCTACCCCGATTCAATCTCAATGATACACAATTCAACTCATTCTCCTTAATTTAACACCACAACCCACAGATCCTTAGGCTACACCCAGGGACTCACACGGTTATTACTCAAGGGCAAGGCACGCCCAAATCTTTCTTTTTTAACCTAGTAAATTATCTAAACCCTTGCCTCGAACTTAGTCATGACCTTCTTTTCACAACAAGTATAACCATACTCAAGCAGTTACAACTTACATAATTGCAATTCGGCCAGCACATTGCACATATCAAAGTTCAGACACAAATTTATTGTGCACATAATCGCATCATCACATCCAAGCTACTACAACTTTCGCATTCACAGTTAATTCAGATAACAAGAAGCACGCATTCACGGTCTCCAAGATACAATTCACAAACAAGTCCAAATTATTAGTTAGTTCTCTCCATGGATGGCCATTTCTGGTCATACATGCAATTACCCAACCCTTAGGGCCAGATACCAATTGGTACCTTCTCAGTTCCAATTTACCTTGCATGTGTTTCTTCAGTCGTGACCACGACGTTTGGTTCACCTTGTTGAGATACCAATTGGAATCGGGAAATACCAATTGAACTCAACTCATACCAGAAGCGACACTTGCACGAAAGGGGAGAAAAAGGAGGAACAACTTCCTAGAATGCTCTCTAGATTCCTGAAGATTAGATGTGTACGCCAACACATCAATCCGCAGGAGTCTAGTCCACATTTTGCTCTTGTACTGGGAGACCGGTAACCTGGGCTCTGATACCAATATGTCACGACCCAACCCATCGGGCCGTGCGGGCGCCTACTCTAACACCTAAGTAAAAGAACCCTTATTTCCCAATAGTTAAAACATGAGGAAAATTAAAGAAAACTGGAGAGATAAATGAAATAATAGGATTTCATAAATAAAAACTTTTTAAAAAAATTCGAGTTAAGACTTGTAAAGTAATTAACACCCCCAAGGATCTAGTCTAGACAGATACAAGAGCTAGTAAGAGTACCAAGCGAGACATGATAATGAAAGACACAGCACCATGTGGAAGGAAAAATAGAAGCTGCTGGAGATTTTCTTCGTGTTCACCTAATGAGACATCACTGACCCTGCATCCAGACTATGCCAAAAAGCATAGCAAGAGTAGTATCAATACAAACCACACGTACTGGTAGGTATCATCTAAAATCCCGATGCCCACCTCATAATATAAGAATTCAACTAGCAAAATCATGCAATAAAACCACTAGCTTCTCCACCTTTACCCTCTCTCGAATACCTCAAAATTACACTAGTACCCTTACTACTACTTCCGATTCAGTCAACCCACCTTACTAGGTTCTTAGTCATAGCTTAACCATTCTAACTCATAGAAGATTCCACAATTACAACTACCAACATTCTCCTGAATGAACAATCACACACGACATACCCTTCCCTTCTCTTCATCTTACCCTGTCCTTGCCACATGGCACCTTTTATCAAGGCTTCATAACCTCTAACCACGAATCTCTTACAACACACGGACAACCTTTCTATCAACATTCACAACTCTTGAACCCCTAGCCCTTCTCACATATTCTATCACATCCTGGTTTGGGCTTGCCCTTCCCGGTTCATTCAACAACGAGATACATAATAAGTTTAATCATCAGATATAAGTCCTTATAATCATTTAATAATTACGGAGAAATACATTATCAATTATCATTTACTAACCACTTACAATTTCACAATTATCAAGATATACAGTTATGTCAAGTCAATAGTTCTCTCATGGAACCCAAACCTAAATTGTTAGTGTACCGGTTCGTGGTACCGATCCAATGTTTATGCCGAAACATGGCAACCGATCCTATGTTTATGCCGAAGCGTGGCAACCAATCCTAGTTAGTGTGTCAGAATGCAACACCCGATCTATTCAACAAACCACAATAACAATCACGTATATTCTCACAATCATACAACAAGAGATGATTCATGGTATGTAGTTCTTCATTCATACCTATTTACATTAGGTTTGATCACAATGCTTCATTCAAGTACACACACGCATCATAATGCAGTAATCATCAACAAATATCACACAACCAAGAATCAAACCATACCTAGCCCTAGTTCATCGTCTAAGGCTTCTTCCTAGGATTTAATCATCTTTTATTCGGTCCACGAAGTCCTACACATAAATCCAACCATTGATTTACATTATACTACGTAGTGAGCACAGATTTATAACTACTCAATTAATAAAACCTAGTCTACCTGGGCGCCAAGTAGTTGTACAGAATTTTGGCTTCGATTCTTATTTTCGAACTTCATGACGGTGATCTTGACCAGAAATCCACAATCCATCGATCCCTTACGCTAGAAATCTCCTTCTCCATCCTTCCCAAGCTTAGAGCAGCTTTTTGAGGGTTTCTATGGTGGTTTGCATCTAAATTCGGTGTTTTAGGAAGAAGAAGAAAATAAGATTTCGTGTTATTTACATTCTTTCCCACCTATCCCGCTCTAGCGTCAGCTTACCCCGCTAGAGCACCACCGCCGTAGCGATAGCTGTCCCGCTCTGGCGGGAGGGTGGCCCAGTTTTCCTTAGACATTACTCCTTTTCCTATTAACGACGGTTCGGGTCATTACAATATCACTTAACTATCACTATATTTCTCAAAAATACTTTACACTTTAAATTATCTCTCTCTCCTAGTTGACATGCTATATCATTAAGCCTATTTTTTAGTAATAAACTTATTAGCTCATTAAACTAATTTAACTAAAATTATAATTTTATTTCTTTTAAAAAAATATATTAATTTATTAAGAGAATTTTCCATGCTTAAGATATTTTTGCCATATTTAAACTTTGTTTCTTTCCAGAATATATGAAGAATAACTTTGAAATACTTACTATAATGCCATTAATACTTATGGACATATATATTTAGAAAATATTGCACTTTTAAAATATTTAATGGGAGTTCAAACTGAACCATGATGTACAAACCACTTCATGAACATTAACGTACATTATCTAATTATATCATTGAAATTCATATTTACAATATCTTTTAATTCGAATAGTTATGAACATATATATTCAGAAAATATTGCACTTTTAAAAAATTCAATTGAAGTTCATACTTACAATATCTTTTATGTAAAAAGTAGAAAGTGAATAATATTAATATATTTATTTAATGAATGACAACAGGAGAAAGCTTATTATATCACAACTATTAAAGAAAATAAAATTTTGAACTTTATTTTTTTTGGTAACCAATGTAAAATATTACCATTATCTCAAAGTAATAATACAAATAAAGAGCACCCATTTCTGATAACAGAAGCTAGGCCTCCAACAAAACAAGAAAACTAACTACAAAGTAAGGGATGAGTAAAATGTTTACATTTTTGTGCTTTTCTTGAACTACCGATGAACTGTAATTTATCTATAATCTCTTTTTTTATCTGTGCTACTGGTTCAAACTAACTACATGTTTCCCTTTAAACTTTTTCCAGTTTCTAGCACGCCATGTGTGGTAGAGAATTGCCCCACATATAGCTGCAATTGTCTCCTTCTGAAACTGCTTCTAATGCTTCCTTTTTATTCTCTCCAAAACCAGTTTAATCCCATTGTTTGTGATTGTTATGCCTGTCCACTGTGCTATCCCCTGCCATACAGTTATTGTCCATTTGCATGTCTCAAATAAATGCACATTAGTCTTCATTACCTTCTCTTCACAGAGGCAACAATCAGTGTCATCAACCTGGATGTGCAATTTTTTTTTACGTTCCTGTGTGAGTAATCTCCCTTGTATAGCCAACCACACCATAAATCTATGCTTTGGAATGGCCATTGCATTCCATACTAAATCTGTGATTCTCATTTGTGGTTGATGTCCTATGATTGCCAAATAGCTTGTTGTGATAGAGTAGGTACCATTTGATGTAAGATTATATCTACCCTGGCTATACCAGCCATGCATCTATTCCTTTATTGCATTAAGTTTCCTCCAATACCAACTACTATCAACAAGTGCCTTGTGATTCCTTATCGAGGTTTCCTCTCTGAGATAAATGACATGTACCCATTTCACCCACAAGGTTTCCTTATTCATTATGATCTGTCATACTAATTGTCCCATTGATGCATTATTTTTAGTTGCTACTGCCCTTGATATGCAGTCCACCTTTTTTTTCGGATAACACGCCTTTTCCCTAGCCATCAAAGCTACCTTCTTCTTTGTTTCATCAGAATTACCCCACAGATAGGCCCTGCATATCTTATCAATTTCTTTTAGTACACTTTGGGGGAGGATGAATATTTTCCTCTAGAAGCTATGTATGGAGAATAGGACTGCATTGATCACTTGTAGTCTGCCAACTTATGAAAGTTGTTTGGAGTATGTAACTTTAATCCTCTTAGTAATCTTGCCAATCAGGGACCAACATTCTATTCACTTCCACTTCTTAGGAGATAGAGGAAGGCCAAGATATTTAATAGGGAATTCACTAACTGAAAAACCAGTTCTTGCAAGAATCTGATTTCTTGTATCTTCATCCACCCCAACTAGGAATAAACTTGACTTCTCCATGTTTGCCTCCAATCCAGTGGTAGCACTAAAATGAGCTAAGGGCTCCATTACTCTATTCACTGAGTTCAAAGTTCCTTTGCAAAAGATCATTAAATCATCAGCAAAAATCAGGTGAGTGAGCTGCACCATCTTGCACATGGGATGATACCTAAAATTTGGTAACATACTCATGTTTTGTAATGTTCTTGGCAGGTATTCCATCACTAATACAAATAACAAAGGAGACATAGGGTCTCCCCGCCTCAATCCTCTCCCCTTAGCAAAAAAACCATGATTTTCCCCATTAACTTTCACTAAGAACATGGTAGTGGATACACATATCATGATCCATTTAATGAACTTATCAAGAAATCCAAATCCAGCTAACACCTCTTCAAGGAAATCCTAAATTACCATATCATAAGCTTTCCCTATATCTATTTTCATGAGACATCTAGGAGATACATTCTTTCTATTGTAGTGCCTCAAGATATCATGACATATCAACACATTATGCATCATCGATCGACCATGTACAAAAGCTGATTGGTTTTCTTCCACTATATAAGTAATTACAGTTTTCAATCTACTACATATTAATTTGGAAATACACTTGTAGATCACATTGCAACAAGATATGGACCTGAAAATTGACTGGCAAATTATGGTCCATCAATCTTTGGAATAAGAGCAATACTTGTGGGTTGATTTGTCTTAGTAATTTGCTATTCCTGAAAAAAATCCAGCACTTCAATTGTGACATCCTCTCCTACAATAGACCAGGTTGCTTTATAGAATCCACTCCCAAATCCATCTACCCAGGGCTCTTATTACTATCAATCTGGAATATAGCCTTTTTCACCTTCTTTTGATCAAAAGTGTCTATTAGGTTATCCTACTGCTCCTCAATGAGTACATTCCCTTGGAAAATTAAGGCATGTGCTACTTTAACTTTGTGATTAGTTTCATTTCCTAAGATGTCCTCATAATACTCCACAAACAGTTTATTAATTACTGCAGGGTCAGTTTGCCAAACCCCTGCAGTATTCTTCAATTGTATGGTGGCTTGCTTCAGCTTTCTATGCTTTATGATTGGAAAAAAATACCTTGTATTATCATCCCCTAGCCTTATCCATGTTGATTTACTTCTTTGTAGCAGAAATACTTCAACCAAAGAGGAAAGACTTCCTAAACTTCTGATAGGCCAGCTTTCTCCCTGCTGGAACTCTATATTGTTTGAGCTAGTTTGTAACAGTTTTTGGGCTTGCTTAAGTGCTTCCCTGTCTTCATTTACTTCACTCACCATGTCCCGAAATGCTTGTGAGTGTAACTTCCTCAACTTCTTTTTTAACACCTTGAGTCTTCTCAAAACCTGAAACATCATACACCCTCCAATGCTTTCATTCCATCCTTCTTGTACAGTAGCTTGGAATTGTGGATGTTTTATCCATACATTACAAAACTGAAATGTTTTCTTGGTCTTACAGATTTCACTGAGAGTCACTTTAGCAGGGCAGTGATCATTAATACCTTCAGGCAAAAGCAGTGCTCTACAAGAAGGCCTTTTGTCCAGTCATTCATTATTTATGAAAATCCAGTCTATTTTTGAGAAGATCATATGCCTATCATGTTTATCATTCCATGTATACCTATTTCCCTGAGTAAGAAATTCCAGCAAACCGCAAGTTGTCACACAATCATTATAGTCTACTTTTTCTGACCAAGTAACTGGGTTCCCTCCTATTCTGTCATCAGCTTTCAATATTGAGTTAAAATTACCTATCACCATCCATGGTTTTGAACATCTTCTACTCTGCGACAACAAACTTTCCCACAATTCTTGCCTTTCATCTCTACTATTAAAAGCATATATATAGGAAATCTCAAAAGAAATTTGCAAAGGTATAAACGTTGAGCATTCTTGCTTATAGGTTTTACTTGATAGTAGTCAGGCCTCCAAGTTATTCATATCCTTCCATTATAATGGTACTCCAAATTGGTGATGTACTGCCATCTTACAAACACATTTTCAGCCAACTTTTCTATTCTTCCACTTTTTATTTTTGTTTCCAGCAAGCCAATCAAACTCACCTCTTCTTCATTGCAAAGAAGTTTAACTTCCTTTTGCTTATTAGGGGCATTCAGCCCTCTCACATTCCAACTCAGTAAATTAACCATCACCAGATCTTACAATAGTCTGGCCTCCCACATTACTTTTACCGCCTTCATATCATTCCTTTTCTGCAGTATTTGGAAAGAATTTGCACTCACAATTAGAGAATTCTGCCCTGGAGTCTTTGGAGTTGTCTTTCCCAATCTAACTGGTGTTTGTCATCCCTCCCTTTTGTTATTTCCCTCTTTATCCTCAGGTTATTGTTGTATCACTACCCTTGTCTGTCTAGGTTGTGTATCCCCCTCTTTTAATTGTTTATGCTTGTTTAGCCCTTCCATCACCCCATCTGCCCTTTTTATCTGACCAGGTTTCGGTATTTTCTTCTTCAATCTGCATTCCTCCTCTATATGTCCATATTTAGTACAAAACTTATAGAGTGAAGGCTTCCAATCATATTGTACTGGTTGTTGAATCATCTTCCCTTTCTCATTCTTGAATCTTGCCTCATCTGGTAATTGTGCTCCCAGCTCAACCTCAACAAGTAGTCGAGCAAAGTTTAATCAATTTCTCTCTTCAGTAATATGATCTACCATTAAAGGTCTCCCTAAACGGCTACCAATCTTACTTAACCCTTTTATGCTATAGTATTTGAAATCTAATCCTATAGGCACAGTTTGTAGTTCCTCCCTTATGAACTCTAATTTCGGTGTCCATTCTTTGACAATGAATGGCTTATTGTCAAAATGGTAGATTCCACCTTGTAGCACCTATTACTTCCCTGTTGCAAATCGCACCACTACCACCACATTCTTCATCATGTCCACCTTATCAATTCCATACTTCCCCTATAGATGTTGAATATAACCCTGTATACTTGAAAAGGAGGATACGCTCCAAGCACATAGCATACTACTGCATTCCCCCAAAATTTGATCTTAGATCTGATATAATCCAGCAAAGCACATAGCATACTACTGCATTCCCCCAAAATTTGATCTTAGATCTGAAATAATCCAGCTCAATCTCCACTAACTGTTTTTCTCCATCATTTGAAGGAGCTACATACTCCAATTTGTACCCTGCATTCGGCGATTTTGCTATATCAAAGTCATCCCATATCGAATTTTGTCTACCTTTTGAAGCAACTTCCTCCTCTATTTCATCTGCCCACGATTGTTTGCTACTGCTTGATTCAACTTGACTTCCACCTCTTGACGATTGTATAATCTTAATCCAAATTCCCATAGCTTGAGCTTGTTTTTATCTTACCCGTTCCTTAGTTCCTATCACTGTTCCATTGGTTTTCTCTTGTAAATTCTCAATTTGCACCTCACTTATCACTTTAGCTTTGTTCCTTAGCTGCATGGACATCGGATCTGTAGTTCTTAATAGTGAGTCTTCTTCTCCTTTAGATTCAACTGACTTTCTGCCTGAATCAACTGCTTTTCTACTAGAATCCACATTATTTACCCCTGCCTGACCTAATTTTTGACTTCGCTAAGATATTCCTTTCATGATTTGTGCTTCCTTTGCCATTATCGCCTTCTGAGATGGTATACGAACTCTCTTACCCATGGTAGGCGCAAGTTATGCTAACTTGCATCGAGAGAGAAAACATGCCTTCATGTTTTTTTGAACTTTATTAATAATATTAATCTCGTATAAAGTATGTGTTATGGAATTAAAATAGGCAACCCAGCTAATTATAACTTGTGTTTCATGTATTTGAATATATATATATATATATATAGGTCACAAAAAAATAAAAATAAAGAATAATAATAAATTTCTCTTTTTACCAACTTTTCTTTATGTCAGCTTTACAGATTTGTTTGAAATTTTTTATGAAAATCTACTTGCATAAAATTCCTAAATAATTTACTTAGGGATTTCAAAAAAAAAAATTAAAAAATAAAATAAAATATATATATATATATATATTAATTAATACTTTTTTATCAAAATAGTAATAGTTGAGTGATATTATTGTCTTTAAAAAGTAAAAATGATTTGGTTAAAAATAAAAGTAATTATTTAGAAAATATTAATATACAGTTTAAACATTGAAAAGGATTCATAAGCAGGAAAATTCCTTCTTAATAAACTAATCTATTTTTTAAAATGATGAACCGTTGGAAAAACTATATGCACAGCGGATGCATATCCGAATTTTACTGCTTACATGAATAATAGATAACCAAATCGTTTATGCTGAACACATATAATATGCTAGAATACACAAACTTACTGAAATTTAATTCAAGAATTACCTCTTGAAGCGTGATCAGGTACATTCAAGCGAATCTACAAGATAGACAATAGTTATGGCTATGGTCTTCTACAGTGATCCCAAGTTCACATCCGAACTCTCTCAATACTTGGGTGAGCAAGTATGAATAGAAAACTAATCAATCTTTTTCTAGGTTAGGAGAATCTCTATTTATATAGATTTCTTCCCCAATCCAAAAAGGAGAAGAAACCCCAGTTTTCTTGCAAAACAAGAACACACACGCCTACTCTTTTTTCCCCTAAGAAATATGATTCTGAGTTCTAGTTAAATATGGGCACTGGGGGGACCACAAAATTAATTACTGATGCTTCCTATTATGAAAATAATTCCAAATAATTAATTTGAATTATTGTTACCATAATAAATTACAAATCATTCCACTAGAAATTCGTAATTGCACTCCTATATTTATATTCCGTAATTCCCCATTAAACACTTATGTAATTCCCCATGTTAAGATTTCAGATACTAATCAATAAATTAAATTACTGACGAATTTAACTTAATGATTAATTTCCTTTAGAGCACTACTTAACTTATTTCATATGTCGGATTCATAAATCCACTTGCAAGGTTTGACACGATGAAAACTTATAAGTTTCTCAAAAAGGCATATCAATCAATCTCTATAACGAGACATGGAT
>JAJOOR010009896.1:0-22688 GCA_036250505.1 Solanum acaule
CCCCCCCCCCCCCCCCCCCCCCCCCCCCCCCCCCCCCCCCCCAAGAAGGTGTCTGCGTAAGCGTATGTGATTTGATTTTTGATATCTTTTAATTATTTAGATTTTTCATGTCAACTTCATTGACAGCTATCTAAGTTATTTTACTTTAATGAAATCGTGTCCTATTATTTATTTTCTTTCTTAGTGTCTATTCATCAAAATTCATCTACAACAAAAGAGAAAGAGAAATTAATTAGAGCTACCGATTGAGATGGAATTAATAAAATCGGTCATTAATACTTATCTTAAGACTGACAATATATGCATCCCACTAACAAAAAAAAAAAAAAAAGAGAAATGAACTACTCTTAAATCTTGAAGAAAAATCATAGTTGAAATTTTGTTTTGCATGATGGAGACAAAAAAAAAAAAAGAGTATAGTAGCTAGTTAGGTAAAACATACAAATATAGCATATCTTATTATTATAAATGTGTAGTCAAAGACTCGTGTGTGTGTTTATGATAGCCCCTGTCTTGTTTGTTTGGTCAACTTCATGCCAATTCAACTTCTTATCTACCCAAACAACTTGTTTAGTTTTGATTTTGGTTTTGTTTCTTCAAAAAATAATCATTTCCATATTTTGTTGAACAATAATTATAGGAAAAAGTTGTTTTGAATAATGTTAAGTTATCCCACAAGATTAGTTGTGGGGTGTTGAAATCATACAACTTTTGGAGATTTAGTTAGATATAAATTTTATTTTTTATATAGACGATTATAAATATTATCAACATTTTTTTAAGAAAAAAAATGGATAAAATTTGTTTAGTCTTTAGAAGACAAAGAAATGGCAAAAAACCCAAAATTCCAAGAGAAAAAAATTGGATCAAAATATAGTTGTTGAGTTCATTTAAAATTTACTCAATATTTTATATTTTATATATATTTAAAAAAAAACATCTATATATGACTCTATCTAATTATGTCTATTCTTTTCACTCATAAAACACAATTTTGAAATTGATATCCACGTTCAGACAACTGTAATTATCTAGTTACAATTTGTTTTGGAAAAGCATAATTTAGCCAACAATTTTTTCACTGACAGTGCCTTACTCACTTAACCCCAACTTTTGCAAGATATTCATTTATATGACCAAAAAAATAAGTTCAATGACTTAACGACTTATAAAAAGATTGAGCTAACAAATATTTTCATATGGTGATGTTGTACTCTAAAACATGAAACGTTAAAACTAATTACTTTAGTTGTACTTTGTTGTGGTTTGTGTGATGATTTTTGGATAATATATTGACTTTGTACTAAACTTATGATATAAATCATGTTTTATGGTTTTTTTTTTAAAAAAGGTAAAAATATACTTTTAAAAATATTAGTCAAACATATATTAAAATTTATAATCAAATGCTAACTTAATTTATCTGACAATGAAAATTACGAACAGGTCTGACCAATCGCCTCTGAATTGAGACTCAAGATTCATTCATTAACACTTGATTAAATTTAATTGTTTTTCTAGAAACATTCCTATTATTATATTTATTAATAAAAAAATAAATTAAATCAAGCGTGGGGAGAGCATAGTGAAGACCTTGAACAATAATGCAAGTTATTTATTGTAGTATTATTATTTTCTTAATGTTGAGATCATGAATCTTGAAGATCCACAAATATTTAATTATTGATTATCTAATCTTAGGTCATTCATTAGGATCTTCCATCATGTTTTATGATCGAGAGAGAAAATTAATACAACACTTAATCAAGAAAAGTTACAGATATATATCGTTTGAATCAATAGCAGAAACATACGTAACATATACACTATAAGTAAATGTATATGTATTAATATAAAATATATACCATCTATATATTTTGTATATATATTTTATAAACTAGTTGAACGAATTAGTGTTCAGAGTAAGTCGTAATTATCCTATCATATGTCTATTTTTAAATGTTGACGCATATTTCAAAGACCCAAAATACAATTGTAGACATAATATGTGGTCGGTAGATTGTCATTTGTCACTTATCAAAAGATTATTTTAATTTAATCTCTAGTCTTACTTTTTTTGTCAGAAGAAAAATAGAATATTTAATTAGCTTTAAAAAAAACTACATTTGAACTCCCCTAGTAAGTACCATCACTTTGAAAATAAATATTAAAAATAAAATAATGTAAAAACCACTATCAAAAGGTTGTCGTGGTTTGATTTCTTATACTGTAGCATAATATATATATCATGGAGTCCACTTTCATAGATTAGTGATGTAATTTTATTCTCTAAAGAAAAACTTCATGGAAATAATTAATGTTTTTATTGGAGTGTATAAACAATTCTTCATAGTTAATTAATTTATTAGAAAGAAGATTGCGTACCATTGTTTATGAGCAATTTGAAGCATTGTAGCTGGATTCGAACCTAGGTCTCACGGGAGGTTTTTCTATCTTGTACCAGTAGCACAATGACATCTATATTTTTCATGGGTGCAATATTAATTATATCCTAATTTATATCAGTTTTTCAAAATAGATATATAAATACATATTTTTTTCCGAAATTAACGGGTGTACGTGGACCCCACCTATAAGGTGGATCCGCCTCTGTCAATAGGTTACCGTGAAACTTGAAACTTAAAGCTCTACCTGGTATAATAAAAATCGATATCATATTAAAGCGTGTAATCAAATCATTCAAAAGTTTAAACTAACAAATACATCTTATATTTATTTATGCTAATTACTTGAATGAAGTTACAAACCACCCACTCCTTCCTAAAAGAACTTCAAGGTCCCAAATGATATCCTATTTTCTTTTCCACGTTTTTAAATTATATTATTAAGTTTTAGTTTCCAATACTTCAAGTAAGATAAAGAGTAGAATTACACGTCTTTTGTGGTGAATTTTAAGTAGGTTTTCATGAATAAATTCAAACGTAAACATTTAATTCAAGAATGAAAAAGAAAGTTATATACCAAATTACCAATTAATCACTAACATCAATGAATAGATATGTTTTTTCGATTTAGAAAAAGCTATCTTGTATCCCTCTTTTTTTTTCTTTTTTTTTTATTTGTCCATTTCAATAAATCAAGAAAAATCATTAATTTTTCAAAATATTATTCTTATCATAACATAAATAAATGTAGATTATCAAATCATAATTAATATGCACGACATAGTAAAGTAGATTTCTATTAAATGATTTCTTAAGTGAAGTGTTTAATTAAAAAATAACATGTAAAAAGAAACGTAAAGAGTAATTGGATGATGTAATTGAATGTAATTACACATCTTAATATGTTTGAGCATAACAAAAGATCATGATCAATTACGCTTTTAGAACTTTTGAGAATAATAATTTTAAAAAAATGGTGGTATTACATAGTGTAAATATCAATCAATTTTCAATTTTAATATTTCTTATATATCATGACATAGTTTAATCGTCTTTTATTTTAAGGAAAACTAATTATAAAAAATAAATAAACTTCTTTTTTAGATGAACATATAGATGAGATTTAATGATTTAACAATGGTTGTTGCTCTTTATCGAATAACATATAGATAAGATTTAATATTTTAACAATGGTTGTTTATTATATACTCTTTATCTAGCAAATATATTGTGTATATAAAAACTATATTACATATGTGTGTTAAAAATAAATACTATTTTATTTTTTTAGGCATATATATTAAATTTTGAATATCTTTAGTATAAGTACTAAGCTTTATGCGCTATGAGTATTGGACATATGATACTTTCTTTTATCTTAACTTATGCAACATTATTTCATTTATCACCATTTTTTTAAAATGGTATATTTTTATATTTAACACTCTTATATCTAAAATAATAATTGATGTTTTAGGTTTTGTCACATGGAGAATTCACTTTGAGCTTGTTTAGAGAGTGAGAATTGAATTTGAATGTAATTAGATGTAATTTCACAATTTGACCTATTTGTTTGATCAAGTAATTATTTTATTGGATAGAAATTGAATATAATTGGAAAGGAATAATCACATTCTTTAATTCTCATGAGAGATTGAGAATTTGGTGTAGTTATATTATTAGATTATAATTTTCAAACAAACCCTTAATTACTCCTAAAAATTAAGAGTTTTAACCATAATATCCTTAATTATGATTTTTTCCTTTTTAGATAGACATAACTATCATTAACTTTCTATATTGATTAGAAATATATCAATGGAAAAAATTAGAAAAAAGAAAATTAGGTTTTCTTTTCCTTTTTAGGTAGACATAATTATCATTAACTTTCTATATTTATTATTGATTCGAAATATGTCAATGAAAAATTTATAAAAAAGAATTAACACCTTCCTAATTTGGTAAATTATCAATTATATATTTTGGATCAACTTTCAAAGATTAAAATTATTTTAGATTGAAAATAGTAATAATTCAATATTAAACTTTTTCTTCTTGATAAACTAACTTACAAACACATGAATATCTACAATTTATTTCGAATTGAAATATTTTTAAAAATTATTTCATTCTTAAATTTTGAATTTAATCAAACACCATCACATAAAATAAATGAGAGAGTAGGCAAGCTATCATAAGCCCCACTCTCTCATAAACCTCCAACTTTCAACTCTCCCCAGGGCCAATTGAAAATGATATATCTTACTTTCTTTTCTTCTTTTCATTTATCTCACAAAGCAAAAAAAAAAAAAAAAATTAAAATTATATAAATAATATGTTTTTTTTATTTTAAAAAAATAACTCTTCCTAAATTTGTCTAAAAGTGTTGATGACCAAAATATTCTCTTACTCTTATGCTCAGATTCCAAGTTTTTCTTACCTTTCTCTGTCATTTGCTTAGAGCAATATCTCTGTGGCAAAGAGCTGTTCAACTGCATTTTAGCATATTGTAATCCACCTCACCCCCCTCCCCCTACCCACCCACCCTCAACTGTCTTCCTACTACAGCTACCACTGTCATTTTCTCCATTATATGAATCTTGATTTCCCAATAATCTTTGTGGTTGTGTTGTTTTTTGTATTTTCTTGAAAGTTTTGCTCTTGTGTGGAGGTAAAGATTAATGGGTATTGGTTGAAGTTCTTGAAGTTTCCATAAAAGTTGTATCTTTATGGTTCTAAAAAACACCTGCTATGGATCTGGAAACAGGGGTTAATCAGAATCGTGTTAAGGTAAAGTGTTAGAGTTTAGTTTTTTAGTTAATTTTTTTAGAAATTTAAGATCACCCTTTTGATGATTTTTTGTGGGGTTTGCAGAAAGAATCTTGGAAGACAATCTTGACATTGGCTTATCAGAGTTTAGGAGTTGTTTATGGGGATTTGAGTACATCACCTTTGTATGTGTATAAGAGTACTTTTGCTGAAGACATTACACATTCAGAGAGTAATGAAGAAATTTATGGGGTTTTATCATTTGTGTTTTGGACATTGACTTTAGTTCCTCTTTTGAAGTATGTGTTCATTGTGCTTAAAGCTGATGATAATGGTGAAGGTGGAACATTTGCTTTGTATTCACTACTTTGTAGACATGCTAAGGTTAATTCATTGCCCAGTTGTCAGTTAGCAGATGAAGACTTATCAAGTTATAAGAAAGATAATATCATTAGTCCTGCTCCAACTACTTTTGGGGCCACACTTAAATCAACTTTGGAGAGACATAGAGTTTTGCAGAGATTTCTGCTTATATTGGCTTTAATTGGAGCTTGTATGGTTATTGGAGATGGCATCCTCACACCTGCTCTTTCAGGTATGACAATAGTCAATTCTGCTCCAAAGCCTCGATTCGAACTTCAAAGATTAAATCCCAAGTGATTGCATTGATGACATAAATATTCTTGCATTTATTGCTACTGTGCTTTCTTCGATTCTAGTATTACATGTTAATTCCCTTGCTTCAGTTATTGTATTTATTTGTTGTTGCTACTGTTCTTGTTTTCTTGTTTTCAACATGGTTTTTTTTCCACTAAAGGAATTTGCTTTACACACTTGTTTTTTGATATTCTTTACTTGAGCCGTGGTTTGTCGGAAACAACCTATCTACCTTCACAAAGTAGGGGTAAGACTGCGTACATACCAGCCTCCGCAGACCCCACTTGTGGATTACACTAGCTATGTTGTTGTTATTGCTAGTGCACTATTTTTTCTAGTTCTTACCACTTTTCGGCATATAATTTTTGCCAGCTACCACTCGGAAATGAAAAGGAAACTTGATCCTCAACCTTCCCAATACTTGGTTCATGGTGGCAATTCACCCTTGCCATTGACTCTTGTTTCGTCTTTACCTAGAGGCGTGAGACAACTCTCTCTAAGGAACTTGGATAAATAGCCTTAACTACTTAGGATTAAACTAGTTTCCCTTGGAGGAATAAGTGTTGGATTTTGAGAATCATGCCCTGGTAGACATGTAAATATTGCCTTAGTGGACCTGAATAGAACGGAATAGATGATTCATATAACCGGCTTCAACTGACTTGGGATTGTAACATGGTTGATTGGTTGACCAAGAGTTTGGAATTTGTGGTGTTTGTTAGTTTCTGACATCATTCGCTTTTTGTGGACTTTTGTGCAGTTTTCTCAGCAGTATCTGGCATTGAACTTGCTATTGGAAAAGAACATCACAAATGTAAGTATTATCTAATCTTTTTCTATGAGATTATGCTATATGTTTTTTCTGAAGCTGCTTAACCTCGAAGAAAAATTATACGATTAACAGTGATTGTGCCTTTTTAACCTACCAAATAAAGAAAAAAGTGATTGTGCCTCATGAAACATGTGCTATAGCTTTTCACCAAGGGGAAACTTGATGAACCATCAAGTTCAAATTTAAACTGTTTCAGATAATCTGGTAAATAAGAGAAATAAAAATGACAGTGTACTCTTTATTAAGTGGTTTGACCTTTTTCAAAACGACAGAATTTGAAGTTAAAGATTATAAAGCACTAGTACTATTTCCATAGTGCACATTTTGAAGTCATGAGAAATGGATTTCCAACTTCTTGAAACCCGTGGTGTTCTTATCATATGCTAATTAACATATCTATAGATTACCAACTCCATCTGACTGGAGCAAATACGATTCAAAGGCATGACTCCCCCTTATCCAATATCAACAATAAAAGTTCAAACATGCAACCATAGATGTAAATGCAAAGTTATCAGCTAACAAATATTTGGTTTTAGTTTATTACTTTTAGTGTCCTGTATATTCTCCAAACACAAGTCCACATAAATGATTTTGTGATTCCAAATGACAGCCAATGAATTTAGGAGAAACCAGATTTTTTTCATAAGTTAGGTGCAATCGTAGATGTTGGCAAAGTATAGTGAGAAATATCCTCAGACCTTGAGAGATACAGGGAGCATAATATCCCCTGGTAGTGCTCCAATATCTTGCCAAAAGTGATTATTCACATTGTTTCAACATCTTCATAGCTTAAAATGTCTATCTCGATAGGTTTTCAGCCTGCTTAATCATGAAAGAACATCTAGAATTCTCTTCCTACCATTTGGAGATTCTTTAATATAACGTGTACCAAACAAAGTTGGCAAAACATTTACACAAAGGAAAAGAGGCAACATAAGACGTTAGAATAAGAAGGGTCTAACATTTTATTGTGAGGACCTTTTGAACATGTCTGTTTGAGTGATATATTCTAGCTTCGATTTCTTTATTTTATTCAAATTTGTGTAGGTCATTCAAAATACTATTTAATTCTTGATCCCTATGCTCAAAATGACATGCTATCTTTCTAAAATATGTCATTTGCAGATGTAGAAGTTCCACTTACTTGTGTCATACTGATAGCATTGTTTGCCCTTCAGCATTATGGCACCCACAGGGTTGGATTTTTGTTTGCACCTGTTGTGATAATATGGCTTATGTGTATCAGTGCTATTGGTGTATATAATATAATAAAGTGGGACCGTCATGTGTATCGAGCACTGTCTCCATATTACATGTACAAATTCCTGAAAAAAACTCAAAGAGGAGGCTGGATGTCCTTGGGAGGGATCCTCCTGTGCATAACAGGTAAAATATAGTTGTCCATTGCTTTCTGATTATTTTCCTCAAGCAAAAGAGTTATCTACTACTATTTCTTTTGGTACGATGATCATCAAATATACAAGTATATCTTTCAGGTTCAGAAGCAATGTTTGCTGATCTAGGACATTTCTCCCAGTTATCAATACAGGTATATATTCATTCTTCATGTTATTTCCTGTTCTGCATACTTGAATAGGCTTAATGGTCGTACATTCATCATGTAGAGGTTCTGATTTCGAAAGTCTCACCACAACTTCTCAAAAAGTATTTTCACGTGTCTGGCCTAAGAAAAAGTAATAGGCTCATGCGTACGAGGATGTACTGAAGACCTAAAATAAATATTAACAATGAACTCTCTCTAGTATCGAAGCTTTTAAATGAGACGGTTATACCATACAAAAATATATGCAATGCAACTGTTGACAGTAATCCTCTTTCCAGAGAGCTAATATTGAATTTCCCACTTGTTACTGATGTGATTACTATATGATGAATTAATGGTCAGTTAGAATAGGTTCAAGGTACATCTCCTTGAAGGTTCTCTTTTTTCTGTAGAAAAAGAGAAAAAATGAATCCAGTTGATTGTTTACATATAGTCAACTTGTGTATTTCTACCAGAGTTAGATGTATAAGAGACTATTTTCCCTTTTGCAGATTGCTTTTACCTTCATGGTTTATCCATCACTGATACTCGCATATATGGGACAAGCTGCTTATCTTTCACAGCATCATGTTATTGAAAGTGACAGCTATGGTATTGGCTTTTATGTTTCAGTACCAGGTATGTATATTCCTAGTTGCTTTTACGGGGGAAACATAACGGTGGTAAGAAAATTCAGCTGATGAAGGTCATCTCAAATTTGTTGTTTCAGAGATACTAAGGTTGCCTGTTCTAGTGATTGCAATACTTGCAGCTGTGGTAGGGAGCCAAGCCATCATCACTGGAACCTTTTCAATTATTAAACAATGCTCCTCTCTGGGTTGCTTTCCTAGAGTCAAAATAGTGAATACGTCGTCAAAAATACATGGACAGATTTATATTCCAGAGATCAATTGGACCTTAATGCTACTATGCTTGGCTGTTACCATTGGCTTTAGAGACACCAAAAGGATGGGCAATGCTTCAGGTATGGTCGTATGAATAAGGGAAAGTAAAAATTTGATTTGTAGAAATCATTTACCTTCTTTGATGAAGTGTTAAACTTAAAGTGTCTTTATTCGCGTTCACCAAATAATCAATCTATAGATTGACTGTTAAAAGTTTACTGTCATAATGTTCTTTGTGCTTGGTTCTGTCCTAAAACAAAATTACTTATTGAATCTGTTCCCTCCTCCGTGGGAGACCAATTTTCATGTTCAATGCTGAATGAGATTCATTTCTAATCCACATCCCTATTTTTTGCTTTGTATCAGGTTTGGCAGTCATAACTGTCATGCTGGTTACAACTTGTTTGATGTCATTGGTGATTGTTTTGTGCTGGCGCAAGAGTGTCCTCCTTGCACTTTGCTTTGTGATATTCTTTGGGACGATTGAGGCCTTGTATTTCTCAGCTTCTCTGATTAAATTTTTGGAAGGAGCATGGGTGCCTATTGTGATGGCCTTTGCTTTCATGATAGTAATGTGCATTTGGCACTATGGCTCTTTAAAGAAGTATGAATTTGATGTCCAAAATAAGGTCTCTGTTGAGTGGCTACTCGGTCTTGGTCCCAGCCTAGGCATTGTGCGTGTTCGTGGCATTGGCCTCATACACACTGAGCTCGTATCCGGAATCCCAGCAATCTTCTCTCACTTTGTTACCAATCTTCCAGCATTCCACCAGGTCTTAGTATTCCTTTGTGTCAAATCTGTCCCAGTTCCTCATGTTAAACACGAGGAGCGTTTCCTTGTTGGACACATTGGTCCAAGAGAGTACCGCATATACAGATGCATTGTCAGGTATGGTTATCGCGATGCTCATAAAGATGATTCAGAATTTGAGAATGATCTTGTGTGTAGCATAGCTGAGTTTATAAGAACAGGAAAGATGGGGTTGAATGTTAACGGTGAAGATCTTAGAAAGGATTTTGAAGACCTGACTGTTGTTGGAACCCCGTCAACTCATCTATCAGGTGTTCAACTTTGTGAGGACGAGGATGTAAGTGCTGAATTAGTTGGAACATCAGAACGGAAAGAAATACTTTCTCCACGCGTAACCAAGCCTAAGAAAAGGGTGAGGTTTGTTATACCAGAATCACCCAAGATTGATAGAAGTGCACAAGAGGAGTTGAGGGAACTGATGGAAGCAAGGGAAGCAGGCATAGCTTACATATTGGGACATTCCTATGTAAGAGCCAAACAAGGATCTAGCTTATTTAAGAAAATAGCTATAAATTTTGGTTATGACTTTTTGAGAAGGAACAGTAGACCACCTACATACACTTTAAGTGTACCTCATGCTTCTACTTTAGAGGTAGGAATGGTTTACAATGTATGATGATTTGTATACAGGAAAAAACAAATAATGAATGTTGTACATGTGTTTGTAGTTTTTGTATGAATAGAAGAAAAGTTAGTAACAATCAGTTTGTGTACATCTCGACTAATTTCATGGAGTATACGTTACCTCCCATCAGCACATGTACAAGATAATTCTATCCAACAAAACTTTGACATATGAGAAAAGATCACCTATTAGCACAGGATAACTCTATCCAACAAAACATTGACACATGGTTTACAATTCACTTCAATCATGCACATTCTACAGGGGAACAATTGTCTCTCCTTCTTGACATCAAAAGTCAGTCGATACAAAACCAAGGAGCTTGGAATCAATATGGATGCATAAATGTATATGCTTTTGTGCCTAGAAATTAGTTATTCCATTCTTCAATATGAACTTATCTTCCTTTCTTTTCTTTTTTTTGGTTTTGCTTACAATAACATACCCACTGAAATTCCACAAGGGGGGTGGGGTCTAGGAAGAGTAGAGTGTACGTAGATCATACCCCTACCTCATGGAGGTAAAGAGGTTGTTTCCGAAGGACCCTCCGCTTGAGTACAACATATCAAAGTAGCTATGAAAGCGAAAACAGCAGTGGAGAAAATAAAGCAACTAATAGGGAAACAGTAACAACCACAAATAATGTGATAACCTAATCACCATAAACAACAAGTGATGGTGGAATCAAAAGCAAGATACTATTACAGCAAGTACAAACATTTGTTCATAACAATGATGGTAGTAGATAAACTGCATATTATACAAACAATTATAGTAGTAGTAGTAGTAGATTGCCAAAGGATCAGTTAGTTTGCTTCCCTGTACACATGCATGATTCAGCACAGCAACCTGCAATTCATCCACAAGATATGAGTATAAGGATTCCAAATGTCTTTGTTTGGAAAATAAGGATTTCTACCAATGTTTGCGAATTTTTGTCCTCCTAGAATGATGGTAATAGCTACCTTCTCAACTATGGTCGGAGTAGTTGTTTAGCTAAACAAAACTGGTCCATTGAAATTTAAACAGGACATACGTCATACACTTCCTAGAATTTTTTTCTCCTTCAATCTACTTTTGCTCAAGTTAATGGTATCACCAAAGTGAAAGAAGATTCAGACTTCTGATTGACCAAATAACAGTAAGCTATTAGCAGCAAGGGGAAAACACCCAAATAGATGACATTTCAGGCCTTAACTGTTATTCTATGATTTATGTGCTCCTCTGTCTCTTCATCAAGTGTAACAAAAAACGATCATTGACGAAGGCCTAGACTAAAGAATGACCCTGTCAAGGACTATATATGCTAATTATTATTGGCATATTCACATACACCTTAGAAATCATTACTCTTACTCTGTCTAGAACGGCACAAGATGTACCCCCTTAAGCCACTGCTTTAAAAAAAGAAAGAAAGTCCAATATCATTTACTTAGAATGCCAAAGGCACCAAAAACTACAAACTGCAAAATGTTCTTGCAAAAAGTTGTTGTTCCACAGAATTATGCAACAATAAAAAGGGCAACCACCATAGCTAAGTAGATGTGCTGTAAAGGTGGCATTTATATATGGAATGTATTGTTCTATACTTGACAAAAGAAGCAGAATTGAAAAACACGGGAAAAATGTATAGAGCGGACACTTACAAGTTGTTAATTTGCGGCCTTCAATGTTGTGTCATTGATTCATTTTGTAAAACTAGAGAAACTAGGCTTTCAATATAGAGTGTCGTCGCCTCCAGATTGCCAAAAGCATTGGTAACCACTGGATATCTCATTGAATCATCCTCTAGATTGTATATCGTTAAATTTGTTTCAAGCACGTGCAAAATTTCACCTTCAATTGACATGTAAAGGGATGGAGAAAGCTCACACAGATAACATGTGATGGAATACAGTTTGGTCCAAGACTCTTTAACCCCATACTCCTTCATAACCCACACATCAGTTTTCTCATGACTACAGAGCACATAAAAATCGCTTCCCAACACTCCAAGTGTCAAAAAAAATTCTTCTACTCCATAACAAGGCTGCTCCATCTTTCTCCATTTCTCATCAACCAAATCAATGGACATTATGTCCCAACCATCATCAACAGAAGTAACCCAGTGAAGCTTCCCATTGAAAAACTTTGCTCAAACTATTGTAGACCATCTCGCCTTGAAAATCATCAAGTGCTCTCCAAGAATCACTCTTTAAACTATATATTTTGACATGGATATCACGGAAAATAGCCACTACCTTATAATCATCATGAACCTCATCATATCCAAAACCACAAGTGAAACTACAACGAAATGTCTGTGTAGGCATAACGTCAGGCACTTTCTTGAACTTTCTAGTTGACGGATTCCACAGAACAAAGTCATTAAACTCAATACACTAACAAATCAACCCATTAACAGTACCTACCATACCAACAATTCCTTTGTTGCCTTTAATGGGATAAACCAAGTTAAATGCCTCAGTTACAGAGTCATAAAATAAAGAACTAACAGAACAATGTTTGAGAATGTAAGTGTCTATTTCCAACAGAATCTATCCTTAGCAGAAAAACTAAGATGGGTATTCACAAAATGAGGACTAGAGATTAAAGCAAACCAATTTTTCGAAACACACTTGAACTGTAAGGGAAGTCTTACAAGAATTGCTGTGATGAGTTCTTGGGGCAATGTAGGGATTGCCAAGAGCCCAAGACTGAATCTTTGCTTGAAGTGGATGGAATTTGAGTATGGTGAGAGGCTTCATCTCCCTCAGCTTCCATTAGGGTTGCAAGTTTCTGCTGATTTTTCAGAATTGAATTCCTCCAGGTTTGGGGGCAACAGGCATGAATGCCCCTATTTTGGACTGTGTTTGATTTTAAGGAAAAATTACCTACTACGGTCTCCGTCTCTTCGTTCATTTTTAGTTGTCATATTGCCTTTTTCGAAAGCAAATTTGACTATCTTTCAAAGTTAAATTATATTACATTAATTTAATATTTTAAATTAAAATTTATATATTCAAAAACTACACGAAAAATACTATAAATTGCAATTTTTTACATATCAATGTGATGAAAAAATACATCGTAAAATATTCGTCAAAATTCTTATCATTTGACTAAAAAGGAAAATCATGACAACTAAAAAAAGACGGAGGGAGTAAATATTTACAAAAATTCCACCTTAATTTTAAATAATTACATAATCACTTATTGCCTCCCTCTCTGTCTCCCCTCTTTCTGCTCGACACTTAGAAGCAATTGATAAATATATTTATTTGATACCACATACATGTATTTATGCATGGATACACTAAATATACTGTTTATTTGGATACAGAGCACGTAGATGCAATTGATGATTATATTAGTACAAATTTATTTGATATCATATACATATATTTATACATGAATACATTAGATATATTGTCCGTTTATTTGATACAGAGAGAGGTGAGCAAAAGAACAGAAAGGTGAGCGAGAGAGTCAATGTATCTCGGATACATCAAAATCATGAATACATTGTATTTGAAATAAATTATATCTAATCTAACTTGCTTGTATTTAAGATATATGTATGTGAGCCATCAAATACATGTATCCGAAACAATTAACTAGTTGGAAGTGTAATTTCAAAAATTATTATTTCAACAATTAGTACCAATAATAATGTGCTTTATATTGTCTGCCTTATTTTTAATCAGTCAATTTTGTGATATTTAATTCACTCTCTTGGGCTTTGATCTGTATAGATCAAACATGACGAATGGAATTGTGGCACTCTATTCATTGTCAATGCGCAAAGATGTAGCCAAAAAGAATGGAAGACTATTTGGTTTTCCGTCGAATTTCGCTTATTTATCTTTAAATTTAAATAAGTAAACGTAAAATGTTAGGTTACACAGCAATAAAAGCTTGCTTATATTGTTTCGTGACCCTTTTTCGCCTCTCTTCAAAAGCGCTACTGGACATGAGGAGGAAACACGCAAAGCGTGACATTTGTAATGGGAAGAAAGATATAATCACCACTTTTCCTATTTGTTTGACTGCCGACACAAACACAATGATCTCTTACTAGAATCCAATTCGAATTTAAATCTTGGCATGTCATGTGGCGTTTATCAACACTTTAAGTAATAAATTCAAAAATACTCTCGACATAAAAAATAAAAATAAAAATTGCAAAGCAAAATTAACCAAGCACAATTGAAGACACAACTTAGTTCCTGTAGAAGTTATATCGATTGAGACATAAGTTTATTTTTCATAATCTACTAAGTTATTTCTTAAGACATAACTTATTCCTACAATTATTTTACCTTATCAAGCAAAATTTTTCTTGTGAATTAGGTCAAGTTAAGAGTACATCGGCCAAAAAACCTTCATTAAATGAGAAGTAGAGAGAAAAATTGAAATCACTTATTCGAGGAATGAAAATTAAAGACCATCCTAAAATAGGAGCAAGCAATCCATGCAAAAACTCGAAACAATTTTGCTACGCTTTAATTGCTGGTCTATCCACACAAATACCAACAATATTTAAGTTGCAATTGAAGTTGAATTTATTTTATAAACTTAATCATTTCACCTCATACATATGACATTGTACCTAAAGTTTGAATAGCTGCAAACATTTTTTGCTTGGAGCCTTGTCAAGGTCAAACTTCAAACATTATTATTTGAAGTTCGACGTTGTTTGTCAAGATCAAGTTCGCATATTTTTATATGAAGTTCAGGCAAATATATTGCTAAACTTTAGTCATTTTTACATAAAGTTTAAGTACATGATAAAACTTTAAACATTTTTTGCATGAAGTTCATACATATATATGATAGAATTTCAATATTTTTTGCATGAGAAAAGTTTGCCCAAAAATAACTCGTTATTTAAAAACTCAACACCCAAATCTTTTTAGTGTGAAGTTACCTATAATCGATTATTATTTTTGAAAAATATAGAAGTAATCCATAAAGAAACCCAATACTAACTGGGCTCAATAAGACCTCAAAGTAAAACAAGGCAGAAGCCCAAAGTTACAACTTCAGTCACAAGGATAACAACATTATCATTATTTTTTGTTTTCCACTTGATGTCGAGTATCAGCATTGAAGCTCAATTATTTCGAATTTGTGTTGCATAGGGCCCCATTTGGGAGAAAGCGCTTCCTACCAACGATTTGTTCATACTCAGGACTTGAACCCAAGACCTTTGATTAAGCGTAGAGCAGCCCCATCCGCTGCACCGCATCCGTTGGTGGTAATACAACATTATCATCATGTATTTCTACCTTTGATTTTGTCTCATCCAATTACTACTCATCATATATTTTTTTAAAAATCATTTGGTACAAACTTAATGCAAGTAATTGCACTATAAATTGATTTGAAGAATTGACAAATTTCAGCTCTTTTCGTCTATTATGTGATGTCATTATTGAGCTTTTATATTTAAGTGCAAAATGAACCAAATTTATAGGTAGAGAAATCAAGAAAATCAGAATGAATAATAGAGTCACAAGCGGAGCTAAAGGAGGCAAGGGGTTTATTAGGATTTCTTTTGTTGAAAATAATATTATGTATTAATATTATATATATAAGGCTAAAGTTTTTTTTTTTGGGTGTAATTCTTTATATTATGAATATTCTTTAATAAAATCCTGACTTCGCCATTAACAAAGTTTAAGATGCATTTTATTTGGAAACAAGAGGCTAGTAAAATATTTGTTTTAATAGTGAATTTTATATATAATTTTATTTTCACTTTAAAAATATTAAAATTTGTAGAAAAGGTTAAAAAAACTGACTACTTTCTATAGTAGAAACATTTTAAAGTTTTAATTAAATTACTCACATCTTAATATTAATAATACAATTTTGTAAAATAGTAGGCAACACATTTTAATTACAATCATAGTGCATCCTATTAACTTGAATTGATCCTAATTAATATCAATAATAGTATTACGTGAATTTAAAAGTTATATATCTTTTTAAAATCTATACTAAAATAAATACAAAATAAATTGATAAATCACTTATTTTTTTAAAAAAATTGACCACTAATTTTATTGAGTCACCAATGTGTAACACGATTATGAGCCGAATTTTGAGGACATACAAATGGCAAGCAAAACGTGAAAAGGAGAAAAGAAAATCACAATTAGAAATTGACTACTTTTTAGTAGAAATATTTTAGATTTTTGAATTAAATTACTCACAATATTAATAAATAAAATTTTGCACAATACCCTACAGATTGCATCACAATTAATGGCTAACATTTTATAAATTTTGAATTAATTATAGCAAATATAAATAACAATAATATTATTACTACATGAAATTAATTTTTTTTGTTTTCTAAAAGTACTACATTATAAATAATACTCATTTGTTTCAATTTGTTTGACATACTTTTCCTTTTAGTCTATTACCTTTTCAACTCAAGAAATGCTAAAGCTATTTAGAGTTGATATTTCTAACTAAGTCGGAAGGAGGGATTTGGGCAAAGAGCAACTCTCAAAAAGAATAACTTTTCTTTTTTAACAACTTTTTAATTTCAACTCTTCATCTGACATGTTTAAAACCACAAGATTAAAAGACATTTTAGTACAATTTGCTAGATCTTTAAGACCACAAAATTAAAAAGTCTTCTTTATTTTTTAAAATTTGTGTCAAGTCAAAATAAATCACTCAATTTGAGATGGAAAAGCGTAAGAATGTGTGTATTTGTTTGAATAATCAAGGTCTTAATCTTAATCATTCAAATCTCAATAATTAAGTCTATTTGTTTGCAAGATCTTGAATCTTAATCATGCATATCTTAATTGAGTTTGTTTTTCTTATTTTACAATCACTTAATGGGTCTAAATAAGTCTGAATGATTAAAGATCTATAACAAAGTCTTAATACCATTAAGATGTCTATGAGAGAATTTCTACAAAATGACAATCCAGCGTTATTCCATTTACTTTCACTCGCCACCCACAATTACCATCGACGATGTCAATCATGCACCTACCATCCACATCCACCATGCTCAGTCCAACTACAATCACCACTTCCGTCAATCACCGAAATCAGTCGTCATTACCATTAGTCACCATTTCCAATTTTCAACTCCAACCATTATTACATTCACTAATCACTATCGATAATTACCATCATTAGTCAATATTATATATCGCTAACTGCGATCATTATTCACCACTGTCATTAGCTATCACTATTATTCCACCACTAAATATCAGCCGCCGCCACCAACAACTACAATTAATCACTATTGTCAAACACTATACAAATTATATACAATCCACAACAACCATTATCAGTCAACAACATCCCAAATCGACATACTCTATCACTGTCGTCATTCGTCACCACCAATTGTCATATAAAAAAATTAAATATTTTATTAATATAATATTACATCAATTTAGAATTTTATTTAAATTTATTATTTTTAAAATAAAAACAAATTGTGTATATTCAGATGTTGAGAAAACAAACAATATTAACTATTTAGTATTCAATCTGTAAATATCAATATCCACCTTAATATTCAAATATGTATTCAAATTCAGAATATTCTGTGTCGGAGACACAATTCTTGACTCAAAATCTTCATTGCATGAATTTGGTGGGGACATAGAAATGACAAAGAAAACGTGGAAAAAGAGAAAAGAAATTCTCATGGGTTGCTTGAATTATACGTTTGAAACATTCCATGCAAGTTAGTGGGCCCCATACAAAGCCCAATCTCCTTCGACTTTCGTCGGCCCATACGTTATCTTATCACAAACTGCCTTCAATTATGCTCTGTTTTGGATAAAATTGGACCCACTAGGTAAATTTATTTATTTTTGGAAAAGTGTCTGATATATCCTCGTTATAAAAGAGACTCATATATATATATATATATTCTATTATTATACAAATAACTCACATCACATATATCATTTTCCTTTAATAAAAGTGGAAAAAAAAATTATAAAGAAAAATATAATCCATATAAGGTATATTTGATCCTCCTCACGTGAATTTTTTTAAAATTTAAAGTAAAAAATAAATAAATTTAAAACTAAAATTTTTACTTCTGTTTGATGAAGGTATATATGAACTCCTTTTGTAACGGTAGGGTATTTGTGAGTCATTTGTATAACGATAAGAGCAATATATTAGCTACTTTTATAACGAGGACTATATCAGCTAAATGGAAAAATTAAAGGGTATATCAAGCTATTTCCCTTTATTTTTTATATGTGTCCGTATCATGTTGTGTGCAACTCAACTAATTTGATGAAATACTTTATGCCTTTCGATTACCTCAGCTAGTTCTACGAAATATGTCTCATCTTGTACCAACCATATAAATTATAAATAAAGTACTAAATAACCCTATCCACCAAAATTAGAATAATATTTCTAACTCAAGAAATAGGATTGATTAGTCGCTTAGATGTCTGTTGGTAAGCAACCGTCCAAACATTACAATAAAAAGATTTTTAAAAATATTAAAATATGTTCATTCGTTTTAATTTCTATCACATTATTTGACTTGACATAAAAAAAATATTAAAAAGACTTGTGAAATTTGAGACTCAAAACAAATCTTAAATAATTGTGTGACTATAAATCATTTCATTTGAAACAAAAATAAAGTTTTAAGTTAAAGTATTTCTAACTATAGAAAAAGTAACACTTTTCTTTGATAAACTAAAAATAAAAATGTGTCACATAAATATAAGCTTATTTCAAATACTAGTAAAGACATTCATTACAAATACTTATGCTCACTTATCTCAAATATACGATTTTTTTCTAAGCATGTCTGTGTTGAATACGCTTTTTGTATTATACAATTTCCCAACAGACAGATTCAATGAAATCCATTCTCAATAAATAGCTTCGCTATTAATCGAGGTAAAACTACAATATTAGATACAAATTTAGATAAATCATTAGCTTTTAGATCAATGTATTTTTAGAAAATGATTGAATATAAATATTACACTAGAAATACACTAATTAAAATAGACTATTAGTTCAATAATAAATTAAAAACTCATAAATATTAATTTTGGTTCCATCCCGATAATTATAATAGACTATTAATTCAATAATAAATTCAGAATTTATAAACTTTGTATTTTAATTTAAAATTTGATTTTCATGAAAAATATTTTCTCATAAAATATATATGTATCAAAATAATCTAGAAGAACTACACTATATGTTGACTAATGGACTTGAGGGACTCTTCTTAATGTAGAAGCTCATATTAAAAAGGTTGTTAAGAGCATCATCTTTAAAAATAAATCAGGTATCCGTTTATATAATTTAATGAAATTTCAATATAAATATCAAATATCAAATTTATAAAAACAAAAAAAAATTGGTCACATCTGTGATTGAACAAGAGTGGGAACTTTAGACAAATTAAATGGGAAATAAATAGATCACAATAATCAAGTATTGGACTTGAAGCCATGCACATGGGATTCACATGGGTTCTGGCTAATTTTATTTCTTGATATGTGTGTATACAATCAGGTAAAGTAGGCCTTTGAACAATATTTAGTTGAAATTGTGAAAAAAATAATTTATTTAAAGTTGAAGTTCACAAACAATAATAATAATTTCTTAAAAAAGGTTGGACTTTAGAATTGAAAATTAAAGTTATGCTTTAACATGACTTTTAAATGGAAAAAAGATGATATTTTGTGAAAGAATCTATGTGTTATATTCCATTTGGATGCTTCTTAAACAAGTACTTTTAATATTTTATCTGTAATTTCAAAATTAAATATTATTTGAAAATTGGTGGTCAAACTAATATTTGCAAAATTAAAATATCATTATTTGTCAAAGGGGACCAATGTAATACATGCTTTGATTGGATTCAAATCTATTCATTTCAAAATCGGATAGAAGTTGGTCTCGTCTTTTAAATGATTAAGGTAAGAGTTTTATATGTTGTTTTTTTTAAATCATTTTCTCTGTTTATATAAAATAATAATAATTTTTTATATATTTTTACCTATAATTTTAAAGACACACACACAAAAAAAGTTGTGAGCTTTGGTGAATATATATATATATATATATAACATTTATTGATATGGGTGAGAGAAAATTAATTTTGAATATCGTAAATGCATATATGAGAACTGAGAAGAGTTCAAAGGGGTTATTTGAAAGACGAGGAGGGGCGAAGCGATTGGGCCAAACGAGATCCTGATGGACTCTTGAAAAAAAAAGCAAGTGAGGCGGGTATGAAATGGTTGATTGTTATTTAATGTCATTTTTCGGACAGCTAGAATGCTAGAAGAATGGAGGTGGAGTACAATTGTGTCATTGTACAAAAACTAGGGTGATATTCAACATTGCAATAACTATAAGGATATCTAGCTACTAAGCTATACTATGAAAATTTGGGAATGGGTAGTCCAAATGAGAAAGAGGGAGTGTCTATATTAAAAAAAATTCAAATTCACGCGGGAATGATCAACTACAAAAGACATGCATCTTGTAAAGACATCGTTGGATCAATATGATGATAGGAAGAGAGACTTAAATATGATGTTCATCGACCTAGAAAAAACATTCAGTAAAGTACATAGAGAGGTCTTCTAGAAATGTTCGGAGGGTAGAGGTGTACTGATGACTTACGCAAGGGCTATTAAGGACGTGTATGAGGGATTCATGACCCGAGTTAAAGCAATGTGAGGTGACTCATAACACTTTTTGATCATGATAAGGTCGTGTTAGGGGTCAAGAGAGGCAGAGGTAGGTTAAAATAAACTAGAGGAGATGATTAGACAAGACATATCACAACTTCAACTTACCAAAGATATGACCCTAGAGAGAAAGATATGTAGATCGAGTATTAGGGTAAAAGGTGAGTACATAGCCAAGTGTGAACACCCGTTAGGTGAGAAAGACACCAGGTGGGGGGGGGGGGGGGCTAACTCAATATCCTCTCTATTTCACATTAGTTTGTTCTTGTTATTGCTAACATATTTGTATTCCCTTTTTCGAATGGTTCGAAAGGCTTTATTTAAGTTGAGGATCTGTCGAAAATAGTCTCTCTATCTCTACGAGGTAATACTAAGGTATGTGTACACTCTACTCTCTCCATACTCTACTTATAGAGTTATATTGGTATGTTATTGGGGTTGTCAAAGGAATATAGTAAATTTTATCTTCTTTTTTTAACTACTTTTTAAAAAGTGTTTCAAATCAAACATAGAAAAAAAAAGTAAAAAATATACGAATAGAGTATATGTTAAGGCTAAAATAAAGATGTTCAAATTAAATGCAATTTTTTTAAAGAAAAATGTTTGGTAACTCATATTTTTCTTGATACACTAAAAATAAAAAAGGTCTTGTTGGTAAAATTTACGTGTGCTAATCTAATTGGAACAGCACGCATGCGGAGCTTTTTATAATGACGTGGGGTTTTGCTATTGGATAAGATATGCAAATGGTGGGTCCCAAAAAGGGATTTAATCAAAGTTCGTAAGGTGGGACGTGGAAAATGGTAAGAGTGAATCCCACATATATCCTTCCTTTGTTGTTGTTTTTTCGATCGTTGTTCGGTATTCATATTAGAATCTAGCTAAATTTATATTTACGTTGAAAAAACTTATATTATGAGATAAAATGTTTTCTAATAAAAATGATTTTGTTTTCATAGAGATTCGAATTTGAAATCTTAAATTAAGAAAGAAGAAATATTTATCACGTCACCACAATGTTCTTTAGTTCCTTTGTCGGTTTGATATATATATTATCCACATTCGGTTTCTGTTTTAAACTTTCCCCTTCATGTTACTTCTTTTTTACCACCTTACCATTTTATGAGACGCTCCAAAAAAAATTATTTAATATTTTTTAAAAATTTTATTATTAAAATATTAATATTTAATTCATATCTTATATAAAAATTGAGATTATGATCTCAAGATTGTAATTTTGGAATAACTTTATTTTTAAGTAAATGACTTTTTATGATTTTCTACTCTGTCTGTCCTTTTCTATTTGCCAAATTCTATGTCCCAATAGGTAACAACTATTAAAACAAGTTGTCAATATTTATATATTAAAAAATCAATGTATATTTCTAATAAAATAGGCTGTAATTTTTTTTTTTTT
>JAJOOR010009897.1:0-63654 GCA_036250505.1 Solanum acaule
CAAAGTAGACCCTCGAAAAAGGCTTCACTTGTAAATTTCGGATTTTGATACGGTTGCTCTAAAATTTGGGTTAGACCCATTTCCCACTCAATTTGACCCCCTAAACAAGAATATGAAGTCGGATTTTCAAAAAACGAAACGGATTTGTTTTTATAGCTAAACAGGTTTCCGGTAACTTCCGAAGCACATTTTTAAGAACTTTTTGGGTCATTTCATCTACTTAGTGCGGCTTTTCAACCATCCTATGACTATTGAACCTAGTGCTCTGATACAAAGTTTTTTAATCCCCGAGGCTACCCCCTTGACATGGACACGGGACCTAGGATTACGAGTGACCCTAAGCTAACCCTGCTGGCATATCATAAGCATACTTAAAAATCTTCAAGATAATAGTCATACTGAGCGGAAGCTAGAAACATATCATAAAGTGAAATGATGAGGAAGACCCATTCTAAGTCTAATATATATAACTGAATTTAACGACAACTGAAATGTCAAACTCAAACTAAAACTGAATCTAACTATGTCTGAATGAAAGCCTTTAACTGACTAGAGATGTTGAGACATGTCCCCAGCTAACTCTAGCAAAACTGAAACTAAAAGACTGAAAATGGAAAGATAACATGTCAATTGTCCTTGAAGAATGAGGACTCACTAGTGATGCTGATGAACTGGAGATCGGGAATCGATCTATGTGTGATCTGGATGTTGAGGACCTGAACCTACATCACAAGAAGATGTAGCACAGAGTATGCGTCAGTACTTGAAGGTACTAAGCATGCAGGATAGAATAAAGCTGAACAATATAACATAACTGAAAAAGAGCATATTTATCGATGATATAACATAAACGTGAAGAATATGCTTAACATGCTGAATATGAACTAACTAGATGTAGTGACCAAGTTTATAACATACTAAAACAGAATGTTGAACGGTAACTAATAACCTAGTCAAAACGCTAGAATTTATTACTCTGTGGGAGCTACTAGTAACCGACATAAAACCACGTGAGCTAAATGTGGAGTCCGATGTATACGCCCCATCGAGAGGACCCAATATACCCTGCCAGAGGTATATAGGAATGACTAGCATGATCACTAAAATGTAATGCCTACAGAGGGGACTTATAAACCTACGATGGCACGTAGTTCTGGGACTATGAAGGTGACTGACCCTAGTCCAACTCGGTATTAAGCCTACTCCCAATGGAATGTATAAAATACAATACAACTGAAATAAACTGGATAGCTCGATATTCTAAAATGCTAACTGAAAATGCATCATTAATGTACTGATAATGAAACATTCTTAACTTGAGCATGTATATCTGTGTAAACTAACCTAGCAAGTGTAATTCATGAACTAAACGAATCTACACAACTAGGGTTCTGAGTTTCATGCAAGGATTAAGCAACATAGTTATGAAAACGTAATATTCTAATTAGGATTAACCTAACAGCTAAATCACAGCAATAATCTGAAGTTCTGGAAACCCTAAGTCTAAGCATAATTTAGGGAATGAAGAATATGACTGGATTATAGGGACCTAATGGGTGAAAGGAACCCACTAGTGAAATCCCACATACCTGGTGACAAATTTCACGGGGAAATCTTCTGATTTTGGGGTTTGAACCGACGAAACCTTGTCGCGTTCTTGGACTAGGGTTGTTTGACTTTTCCTTTTGTTTTGCTCTAAGATCGATGAATTTTCGGTGAATGATTGATTAGCTTAGGTTCTAATTTAGTTTCTAGGCTAAAACTAACCAAAACTACGTACTTTAGGGTTAAACAGCGTAGTTTAGGAGTCCAACGCATAGGGAATCGACCAAATGACCCCTGACTTTAAAGCTGTCGGGACCAATCGACGGACTGACCGACGGTCTGTGGACTGACCCATGGTCCGTTCTGTCAACCATCCGTCGACTGGCGTTTGGGCCTGGATTTTGAGGGGTTTGAACCTCGGCCTGTACCACGGACCATGGTTCCACCTACAGTCTGTAGGTCCTAGTGTAGGTCGACCCTTAGACGAATTTTGTCGGAGTTTCTGGGGAGGGGTGCAGGTGGCCATCCACGGATCCCCACCTACGGTCTGTGGGTCACCCTACGGTCCATGGGTGGTGCCCGTCAGTCGCACCTGCAACTTCTGAAATCTGTAATCTGGTCTGTCTAGGGTATGGGGTGTTCTATTTTTTGTCCACTAGGGCGTTTAGCCAGATCGAGTATCAAATGATAGAACCGTCGAGAGATTTTAATAACTATAGCATGCCAGAAACGGGGAGTTGAGGTGGTTAGACCTATACCCCAAAATGCTCCCAGCATAGGAGCCTATGGTACTTTTACTCATTTTTGTAGTAGATCTATTGTTGTGACTTCCTGTGTCTAGGAGGGATCTTTTGTTATGCATATATTATATTGCTTATGCCTTCTCCTGTTATCTCAATTAAATTTCTTATTCTTTTTTAGTTTCTACACTAATACCCATTACTTGACGTTTCGGGTTGGCTTACCTACTAGTTTGTAAGATTAGGTGTCACCGTGACCTGAGAGATTGGGTGATGACAAAAATACAACAAAACATATTGATAATTAAATTTTTTTTGGCTCCAAAAAATTTTCAAGGAAGCTAAACTTTCCACAAACTTCTTGTCCCACGGAATTCTCAAGGAAGCTAAATGTCTTTTGAATAATATGGATAAATCTTTAACAGAAAAAATTGTAGTTAAGGTAAACTCGTTTACTTTTTTTTTCAGCACATCATTTGTAGAAAATAACCATCCACTTTCCTCCACATGATATTCACATTTTCTTTCAAAATATTATATAATCTAGGTAGCAATTGTCATTCCCAAGGTCAATAATTGAGCCTTGTGTAGGAATTTTCATGACATTGGTCCATATCCATTATTCTCTATCTTTCTCCCACACACACCAACAAATCCATCTCAACAAACACTTAAATCTAGAGACAATTATAAAAATCAAACATCTTCATATGATTCCCATAATATTACAATGGGAAGGATGTTACATCAAATATCTTATCAGCCACGATCAATGAAATAATGGAAAACTTATTGAATTTACTACCACCATTTTCCTCAACCAATCTAGCTGCCATCCCGAAGAGTGCCAAGCTAATGAAATTGGATTTTGATCAAACAAGTGATAACCATCCGGAATAGTGCCAATCTTTTTCAAAGAGTTATTCTTCTTAGAGTATATTCAAACAATGTAATGGCTATCATTTGCATTAATCATAAATATATCAATTATCTTATAATCATCACTAGCAAAATCATTAAAAAAATATATAGCCTTGAACCATAACATTTAACACATTTCAACACTTAAAAATTATGATTTTTTAATAATTTATATTTTTTAACAGATGGAATCCATATAAATATTTTGAAGCTATACACCAAACATAACAAGCCATTACAAGAACTCACTAATGGATATGAAAATCTTGTGTCATTAATAATTTTGGTAGTTGGAGGGAAACAGCATGAGAATTCACATTCAATGAGAATGCATTTATTGAAATGATGTTGAATGCTAACATGTTATATTCAAACAAGGAGATGGACTTATTTTCGAAAAAAAATAATAGAACTTGTTGAATATTAATATCGGACGATGATTCATCGATTGGCAACTTGATGAAACTGGGGTCACGGATGATTAAACACCTTGATTTGTGCTCAATCCTAAAGCATTGAAGAGACTCAATATGGAGTATTTAGAGGATGCAAGTTATCGCATTATCTCGAAAGCCAGTATTTTTTTCCTTGTGTGTGGGGACTCATTGGACTTATTTACTTAGGGATTTCGATTTTATTTTTCCATCTATACATATATATAGTATCATATGGCTGCCAATTTGTGCTTATCTATCTAAGAAAAAATTAAAAGTAAAAAATTGATACAGATAAACACAAATTGGCAGCCATATGACACTATATTTATGTATACATGGTAAAAGAAAATCTAAAAACTTAACTAAACAAGTGGAATGAGTTCCCACTCAAGAAAAAAATACAGGCTTTGGAGATGATGTGATCTCTTGCGTCCTCTCAAAACTCCATGTTGAATCTCTTTAATGCTTCAAGATTGTGTATATATCATGGTGTTAAATCATCAATGACACTAATTTCATCAAGTTGCAAATCGACGAATCGTTGTTCGATATTAATCTTCAACAAATTCTATTAATTTCTTCGAAAATGACTCCATCCCTTTGTTTCTAATATAATGTGTTAGCATTCAACATCGGTTTAATAAACGAATCATCAGTGAGTGTGAATTCTCAAGTTGTTTCTCTACAACTACCAAAATTCTTAATGTCTCAAGATATTTCATATCCGTTGGTGAGTTCTTGTAACAACTTGTCATGTATGGTGTATAACTTAAAATTATTTATATGAAATTCAGCTATTAAAAAATATGGCTGCCAATTTGTGCTTATCTATCTAAACAAAATGAACAGTAAAAAATTGAGATAGATAAACACAAATTGGCATCCATATGACACTATATTTATGTATACATGGTAAAAGAAAATCTAAAAACCTAGGTAAGAAAGTTCAATGAGTTCCCACTCAAGAAAAAAATACAAGCTTACGAGATGATGCGATCACTTGCATCTTCTAAAAACTCCATGTTGAGTCTCTTCAATGCTTGGTATTCAATCATCAATGAAACTAATTTTATCATGTTACAAATCGACAAATCATTGTTCGATCATAATCTTCCACAAATCCTATTAATTTCTTCGAAAATGACTCCATCCCTTTGTTTGGAATATAACGCGTTAGCATTCAACATCACTTTAATAAATGCATCATCACTGAGTGTGAATTCTCATGTTGTTTCTCTTCAATTACCAAACTTTTTAATGTCTCAAGATATTTCATATCCATTGGTGAGTTCTTGTAACAACTTGTTATGTATGGTGTATAACTTTAAATTATTTATATGAAATTCAGCTATTCAAAAATATAAAATTGTTAAAACGTGTAATCCTTATGTTTTGAAACGTGTTAAATGTTATAAACCAACACTATATGGTTTTGTGTATGCTTATGTTAGTGATGGTCATAAGATGATCACTACATTTGTGATTAATACAAAGGATAGTCATAACATTGTTGGATATACTTTGTGAAGAATGAGTCTTGGAAAAAGATTGATGCTATTTCTGTTAGGTATCACTTGTTTGACCAAAATCCAGTTTCATTTGATGGTACGATTAGCATGATGGAAAGTAGACCGGCTGAAAGAAATGTAAGTAGTGAATTTAATAAGTTTTCCATTATTTACTTGAACGTGACTACTGAGAAATTTGTCGTAACACCCCATCCTATCGCAACATTATGAGAGCCATATGAAGATGTGTAATTTTGCTAATAATCTCTATCTTTTTGTGTTCTTTTGCTATAAGATTTCTTGGTGTGTTCATGGAAGAAAGATGGATAATGGTGGACATGGACTAATGTCATGAAAATTCCTACACTCGGCTCATTCATTGGCATATGGAATCACAATTGATAAATAGATGATATAATACACTTGAATGAAAAGGAGAATATATTTTGGAGAAAAATGGATGGTGGTTTTCTAGAATATGACGTGCAGAAAAAAGAAGTGAAAGAGTTTACCTTGAATCAAATTTCACCTACTACAGATTTATCCATCTTGTTCATTGAAAGTTTAACTTCCTTTAGAATGCCGTGCGACTAGAAGTTTCTTGAAAGTTTAGCTTCCTTGAAAATTTCATGAAGCTAAAAATTTAGATAATTAGACTGTGTTTTATTGTATTTTATTACAATTTTTTGTGTGATTAAAGATGAGACTCTTATTGTCTGCGATACATTGATTATTGTGAAGCAGTAAGCAACTTCCATTATCATGTTATATTTTATGAAAAGATGTTATTTTCTTGGAATATTGTGATTTTTCATGTCAAGTCTATACTTGTATTCCTAGAATTATACATGAAAATGTTTTTAACACTGTATAGATTTAGAATTGAGTCTAATGAGTTTGTAAAATACCAACTCATCAAAACCTAAACTTGAACTATTGATTATCCTCGAGTAAAGCACTTACTAAGCCTAGGGTTTAAATTCAACATAACAATGCACAAAATACGATTTGCATAACTACACACTAGACTTAAAATAACATAAATGAAAGACTATCTTCAAACACAACTCACAATTGGTTCCACCATCACTCACTAGACAAATTTTTTCTTTCCTACTAAATCCCTTTCAATCAAAACACTTTTGAAGCACAAATTTGGGAAAATCTTTCCTTAAATCACAGTTTCAAAGCATCTCAAGTCAATGACATCAACCATCAAATTTTGCCTAAAGATTCACAAGAATTTATTATATTCATGAAACTCATTCGAAATCAAGGCCTCACCATTCAAATTTCAAATGAAGGATGCCAAACAACTCAAAAAGAGAGAATCCCACACAAAACTATAATACATACACATGCAAACACTCACACTCACAAATGAATTAAAATATATACGCATTGACCCATAGGCTTGCCACTAATGAAGATTGACAAGGTTCAAAATCACCAATGACTTGTGGTGTTGACTTAAGTTTCAGCAAATAGTGTGGTATCATTTGTTCAAGTTAATAAGATTCCTCCTAATGCTTTCTCTTCTAAATAGAACAAACCGCTCACTTTTTTGATTCGCTTTCACCTTATTTATATATTTTCATGGTGTTCACTTAATTCAAACACCCACTTATCTTTTCACCTAAGAAATGTGCAGACTGTTAACTAGCACTTACATTTTATATTCTTTCTTGGCATTCTTTCATCTATGAAATAAGTTAAGCATTTTTTTTTGTAACACCTCAAAAATTGGTAGAGTTTGAAAGGATTGGAAAAGTTGCATTTTTTTCACTAGTGTAGGTTCTACGAAGCCCACCCATGGACCGTAGAAGGTCCTATTTTTGGTAGAAGGCAGTCATAAAAGAGATTATGAGGTATAGTAATTTTGGGTATCTGAAAATTTCCTACGGACCACCAGGATGGTCCGTAGAAGTTTCTACAGCATGTAGGAAGGGTCGTAGAAGAAGTTCAAGACTTGGTGAAATATTTTGGAAAAAGGGGTTCCTACGAAAGGCTCTAGGCCCCTAGCAAGTCTTACTGGCCGTAGAAGGGTTGATTTACCGTGAAATCATGGCACATTTGGCGCTCAAAACTAAGGATTAATAAGAGTACTTGAGTGTGTTTATGTACATATGATGTGTTTGTTGATGTTTGAATAGGTAAAACACTTTGGCGTGAAAGATAGAAAGAATCGAGAAGGAAATGAACTGAAGAACACCACGGAGCCCCAGTTGGGGCGTGATCATGATGACGAGCCATCATGGGGCTCGTAGAGATGAGGTTGTGAGAGCTGAGGAAGTGAAGAAGTGCAAGTAAAGACCATAAAGCCTCAGACGGGCTGTGATCCACTTGACGGGCCATTTGACGGCTCATGAGAGAGAGACAGTCAAAAGTTGTGGCGATCAAGTATCAACGGAAGGTCAAGTGAGTCTAGAAGAACCGTGGTGAAGTTCAAGAGCCGTATTGTTGCTCGTGAACAGGAGGCAGGAAATCCAGTGGAGTCAAAGTTGAACACAGGTTCACGAAGCACTAGACGAGTCGTCTAGCATCTGACGAGTTGTCGATTTGCTTGTGGAAACCAGCAGTGAAGGAAGTCCATTTTGCTAGCAAGTTAATATGAGTCTAAAAATAACCATATCATTAGCTGAAAAACCAAACAAAAAATTGGGCCTAAAACAGCCCATAAATCAACATAACTGAATTACGAAAAGAAAACCAGCATACTGTCCTCATTGTGATAAGGATCACATGCCCGAAAGATGGTCACTGTAATGACCCATTTGGTCGTTTTGAGTACTAAAGCTTTGTATTTCGTAAAAGACTCTTCCGATAGACTTTAAATGGATATTTTGGACTGTTCGAAATTACAATTATGAAATTAGTGGGTAGTTTTTATAATCAAATTAGTTGGTGGTTATAGAAGATAGCATTAAAACAAATAGTGGGTCACTTTTACAACTTTTTATAATTGGTTATATAATAATTAGGGTGATAACTGATATGTAGAAAAGGGAGAAAATTAAAATAGAGAGGAGCCGCACGATTGTGAGAAAAACCAGTTCTAGAAACGACTTCAGGTGATTTTTCTTACCTTAATCTCTCTTAGTTATATTAATGATATGCATGTGCTTTATTGATTAGAGAACGGTAGATGCTATTGGAATTTATTGTGTAAGTGACTTCTCCCGTATTGCAATTCAACTGGGTTCCATAGAAAACATTGTCAGCAAATTATATATATATAGTATACTGAGTAAAGGCTAATGAATTGAGTTTGGCTGTTGTGGCGGTATAATTAATTTAATAATTGGTTGAGTAGCAGTGAGGGAGGTCCATGGTTTAAGCATATGACAATATAGGTTCTAGTTGATTGGTTTTGTTAGTGGGATGCAAAATACTTAATTTGATTCACTGCATTCATGGATTAAAGTGCTGATTTTTATTTATTTATTATTATTAATATATTATAAAGTGAAATGGGCATATGTATAGTATTGTTGTTAGATGATGGCTGAGAGGAAAGTTAGCCCAACCATTAATGATGTAAAGAATTGGAATGTTAAAGTATAGGCGTTCAGGTAGAAGTGCTCACTGCCACTGGTTTCGTAACCAGTGGCTTGAACTTTTAAACATTAAAATTCTTTTACCTTATTATAAATTATAATTTGATACATTGAAATATGTAATTAACTATTAGGTTGAATTTGAGGTATTCATAGTAGGGGTGATAATTATGGTTATATAATTAAGGTTGGACAAGAAGATAAGATGGATAGTGGTGTTGGGTTGGAGACAAATTTGTCTCCCATTAATGAGTTAATTTCCAGTGAGGTTTTGTTAAATAGGTGAGGAAAATTAACTTAGAAAATGGTAAGATAGGTCACACATCGTTTCTAAATAGAGATTGAATTGACATGGCTATTCCTCTCTATACTCACGTGAGCACTAATGGAAAATAAGCTAAGGTTGTGTTGTCTTGGGTTGAAGCTGGAACGATGGAACTTGAGGAAAATAAATGAATTTCCTTTTAAGTTTAGGATGTTAGTTCTTAAATCTAGGCTAGACTTATAGTAATATGGGATTTATAGACTCGTTTACTTATGAAGCATGTATACTTGATAGATCGGAAATCATCTGAGGCATTGAAGAAGGGAAAAGAATTGGAGAAGTAGCTTGTCTGACTTCAGTTCTTCGGTGGAGGTAGGTTATGGTTTATTCTATTTCGATAGTTCGACTCTTAATAGTGATTGATATGTATTGAGTGATATTGTGAAGTTCTATGTGTACTTGATTGTGTGGTTGTGTGTTTTGTGATTGGTCTAAAATCCTGAGAACGTGAAATTTATAATATGAAACCCTCTCTATCGAAGTGATGCCATGAATAAAGAAGGCTTGATGAAATAAATTAATGATATCATTGGATCGGAGTGTCACGTTTCGACACGGTATAATTGGATCGGAGTGTCACGTTCCGGCACGATATAATTGGATCGGAGTGTCACGTTCCGACACGGTATAATTGGATCGGAGTGTCACGTTTCAACACGGTATTATTTTATCGGAGTGTCACGTTCCGATACGGTATAATTGGATCGGAGTGTCATGTTCCGACACGGTAACATTAAAGGAAAAAGATATTGAATTAACTTAATGTACTCAATCTCAAAGAACCCATTTCCCAAATGAGCGTGGTGTGGAGGCATGAGTCCCCATATGTGTGCTTGATATTGTGATTGATTGCGTACTTACTTTAGTATTGTTGTCACTGTTCATGTTGTTCGTTGCTTGCCACCTACTAAGTATCATAGTTGATTTTATACTATTATTCATTGTATATTAGTTACTATTTTGGGTTAGCCGATGATACCTACTCAGTACATGTTCCTTGTACTGACCCCTACTTGTGTTTTCTTCATTTTTCTTTTGTGGAGTGCAGCAAGTGTACCATCGACTTCGACTCGCCCTCAGCTCTAGCCAGTCTCCAGCACATCAGATTTTAGGGTGAGCTATTCCTTCTAGCTCGTGCTGGATTCTCTCAGTTATGGCATGATGTCCTTAAATTTCGGACATGGACCATCGTATTTACTTATTTTGGTGTCTCTAATACTTTTAGACTTGGTATTTTAAGAACAGATGTCCTTGATGTGATGACTTTCAAGTTTTGGGGATAACATGTAATAGACTTTAAAAGTTTATTTGATTGACTATGTTAATAAGTTTTGAGCTTCCGCATTATTGTTGTTATTCATAGTTGAATTATTGATATATGTTGGGGTTTGGATTTCTTGGTTCGCTCACTTAGGAGGTTAAGTGTGGGTGTCACTCATGACTCGTTTTGGGTCGTGACAGTCACAAGCGGGACTCAATTCAGACATCAAATGTCCAAAATACAATACTTTCAAGTTTAGAATTTAAGGAATTTTAGGTCGAAAAGGGAATTGAATTACGAAATTGAAGTCATAAAAGCGTAGAGGAGAGGGAAGGAAAGGAATTTACCTTTGAAGCGTAGAAAAAGTCCATGAATTGTTCCAAATCGCCACTAGCCAAGCTCACAAAGGGGGTGGGTTTCTATTTGGAAAGAAAGGATGAGAATGGGGATTAAATCCCAACGATTTTCACAAAAGCAGACATTTGTTCGCTTAAGCGGCCAAATATTTGCTTAAGCAAACCCCTCCTAAAGAGGCGCCCTTTGCTTAACTGACTTCTTGCTCGCTTAAGCAACTTTCATAAAAGCCAAGGGTGGGTCGCTTAAGCAACTCCCGCCTCCTTGGTGTCCTACGCTTAAGCGGCCCCTTGGTCACTTAAGCAGACTTTGCTTAAGCAACCAACAGTTCACTTAAGTCATTGCATCAGACACCACCAATTTTCAAAAAAGTCGTAATTGTCCAATTATTCGAACAAGGCCTCAAAATTCATTCGGGGTCCAAATGACACAAACCAAAAGTGCAAACTACTTGGTAAAGACATTCCAGACTCAACGGAATCAACGAAACATCCATACAAGGTCATCTTGTCCAAATTTTGACCAAAGTCAACAGTTTAAAAAAGAAACAACCAAAAATCTCCAAACAAGCTAAAACTCACTCCGACACCCTAGGGAAACAAACCAAAGGTTGTTCTAGTCTAAACTCAACATTGTCGAGCTAACCGCACTAACAAAATTCTATTCTTGGCATGTTCACCAAGAAAGCTGCCCCAAGTTCCATTTTGAGCAAAACTCAAAAGCAAAAATGCTTTATCCCTCCAACTCTAAACGACAGCCCAAAAATCAAAACCAACCATCACTCTAGACCAAAGTGACCCTTCCAGAGCTGATCGAGCTGTCAGAATTCTGATCTCTCATAAGAATCTCCGGATGTTGACTAAAGTTAACTCTTTGAAGCATTAGGCTTCCAAAACTCAAAACTTGCACCAAACACAATCAAACACTTCAAGGAGTGTGCCACCTGAACTAGAACCACACACTAGCTACAAGGAAGCTATGTGAAGGGGAAAATAGGAAAAGAATGAAAAAACATAGAAATGATCCCGAGTGTTATTACAGGATCAGACCATTTTCGCAGCCGAAGATCAAATGATACAAGTGGGTGACTTTTTAATTATAATGGATTAGTTCCTATTCCCAAAGATACATCATCTGAATCAAATCCTATTTATATTTTTGGTCCATGTGGGAGTAACTTCTCAGTTGATGAATCAATTTGTCAAACTTAACCTTGATGAAAAAGTCGTTGACAAATTTCACGTCATCGATTTGAGATCATCAAGGAAGCATTTATAATTACTTCGGATGAGTAAGAGACAAGAAATATAAATGAGGCTCTTACATTTCCTACTAAAGAAAAATAATTAAAAGCAATGGATGAGGAGATGGAGTCATGAAATCTAACCAAGTGTGGAAATTGTTTTATCTACTTATAGGCCATAAAGATATTGGAAATAAGTGGATTCTAAAAATTAAGTGTTAGGCATATGGTAGTATCAAAAGATTCAAACCTCACTTAGTAGCTAAGAGGTACACACAACATGAAACAGTTGATTATGAATAAACTTTTTCACCTATTGTACTCTTTAATTAAATAAGACTGATTTTATCCATAGTTGCTAGTTGGATCTTGAATTGCATCAAATGGATGTGAAAATTGTATTTCTCAATAAAGAACTAGGAGATGAAATCTATATGGAACAAACTATAGGTTTTGTGAATAAAGGCAAAGAAAATAAAGTATGTCAACTTCAAAGGTGAATTTATGGCCTTAAACAATCTTCTACACAATGGTAGTTATGATTCTATAATATGATCATATTGTATGGGTTTGTTATGATTCATGCAGACCATTGTGTGTTCATCAAAAGATTCAAAGATAAGTTTGCGATCTTATCATTGTATAAAGACAACATACTAATAGCTGCAAGTGACATTGGTTTTGTAAAATAAATAAAAGAGTGGTTATCATATACTTTTGAGATGAAGGATATGGGTGGGTGAAGCAAGAATTGTTGTTGGAGTTAGGATTTCAAGAGATAGTTTCAGTAGATTTTTATCTCTTTCACAAGAACCTTACATTAAGAAAGTTCTTGAATGCTTCATTATGCGATATTGCAAACCCATAAGCACTCCAGTTTCGAAAAGTGATGTTTTGAGATGACTGATGTGCCCTAAGACCCCATATGAGAAGGAACAAATAAGAAAAGTTCCTAATGCCAATGCAGTTGGAAGTCTTATGTATTCTATGATGTGTACCAGACCGGATAATTGTTATGTCATTGGGTTGGTTAGAAGATATCTATCCAACGCAGGACCACAAAATTGGTAAGTAGTTAAAAGGATATTGAGATATCTCAAAGGCACAATTGACTATTTCTTATGCTATCTGCAACTCAACGGCTACATATATGCTCATTCGGAAGGTGTTTTAAATGAGAGAAAACCAACCTCTAGATATGTATTCTTTCTAAATGATAGCATCTTATCATAGAGTAGCAAGAATATTTCATGTATAGTATTATCTATAATGGAAGCTTAATTTGTAGCGCTTTCATTTGTTGTGCAGAAGTTGTTTGTCTTAAACACTTTCTGGTTCACTTGGGTGTGTATAATAATGGTGTAAAATCAGGCTTCAATAGCCTATACAAAGAATCCAAAGTACCATACAATGATGAAACATATTGACATAAAGTATAATTTTTGTAAAGAGATAATAATACAAAATGAAGTGAACATGAAACACATATTTATGCATCAAATGATAGCACACCCCTTAACAAAACACATAGCATGTGATGCTTATGAGAGAAATGTGAAGTCATTGGGTTAACGCAGATGTTAATGTATTTATATTTTATTTTTCCCAAACATGTTCATGTGAATTCACATTATTGAAGTTAATGTTTGTTTATGCCTAATTTTCCATTGTTGTTGGTTCATCTATGTAACACCTCAAAAATCAAAAGTAAGATTGAACAAGAGAGAAGGGCGAACGACACAGGGGGTCCACATGTTGTGAAGAGGACGATGACCCCTCACCCTTCTCATTGTTGTGCACCCAGCAAAGGGCGAAAGACCACGGGCCACTAAACTATCTGTGGAGCTCAACACGGCCGTGAAGTGGCCCGTTAGAGGGATACAGGACCACCATAGCTACTATGAAGGACTACAGATCACTAGATGGTCCATGGAGCTTCACACGAGCCATGAAGTAGCTTGTGAAAAAGGCTTGACAGACTTTGAGGTTTGGGTCAACTTCAAACGATCAAATCTTTTAGCACAAAATGATTTAGGTGGCCCACAACCTATCAAATTAAAGGTCTTTGAGTCCTCTTTCCAACGCCACCAAGTTTGCCTAATTCTGAGCTTGGAGTAAGAAGGCATGCTTGTTTTAGTGAAGCCCCATCGGATAGGGCATCTTCGCGAGCTGCTAGACAGGCCTTTCTCATCATGATGGCCTGTCTTGAGGTCACTTCACTAGCATTTAAGTCAGGGTCGCATTGGTCTTTTTCTCTATGCATTCGGCACTTAAACTACATTATTTGATTCATAAGTTAGGTCGTTTTACTCAGTCTAAGCCTAATAATCTAGTCAGACAATACCCAGAACACTCGTTCTCCAAAAATCACCCAACTTAGAGTGAAAAGAAGAGGAAAAGTTGATTGGTTCTCCCAAGAACAAGCAGGAGTGTTCTACGATGTTCAACCCCAAAAACCAATGGATTTCTTTGTAGATTTCATCACCAAGTATGTGGGATTTCACTAGTGGGTTCCTTTCACCCATTAGGTCCCTATTCAGTCAGTTCTTCAATTTTTCATAAACTATTCAGATCTAGGGTTTCCAATTTTTGATGATTTATTGTAATTTCAGTAGTTATAGTTCCCATGATCTAATAACATGATTCTTGGTATTAGTGTAATTTGCATGTATAGAATCAAGAACCCTAGCTTGTATCAACTATCAACTCATGAATTATACTTTCTAGGAAGATCAGTCAAAAAACCATGCTTTAGAAATTGAATGACATAACTTTCAGTGTAATTATATGCATTCCCAGATAACATGTCAGCATTTTACTCAGTACTTTAATGCATTTTAGCTTTTCTTTCAATTGGGAGCAGACTTAGCACCAAATTGAACTAGATTTCAGCGTACCCTCAAAGTTCTAGAACTATGTGCCAACATAGGTTCAAAAGTCTCCTTTGTTGGGCATCAGATTTAGTGATCATGCCACAGTCATGCCTTTATACCTCTGGCAAGGTATATTGGGTCCTCTCGATGGAGCGTATACATCGGACTCCACATTTAGCTCATGTGGTTTATGTCGGTTAATAATAGCACCCACAGTCATACTCTTATTACATTTACTATGTTCTCAACATTCACTTCAGCATTCAAGCCAGCGTATTAGTTACATGATTAGTATTTGGTCATTGCATTTAGCTCAGATTTCAATTACACTTCTGTACAGTCTATTTCATTATTCATTATTATATTGCTCAATTATATCATGTAACACCTTGTATCCGACAAAGGGAAATGAAGAATTTTGGGAAATTGCAGGTGCCATCCATGAGGGCAAACCAGGACCTGTGGGTTGGACCACGGATCGAAGGTAGGTCCGTGGATAGGCTAACATGAAAAGGTGTCCACGCAGGAACCACGATGAGTCCTACAGATCGTAGGTGGATCCAAGGTCCGTGGTCTAGGAGTCGTGGTCCAAGGTCCCATTTTCCAAAGTTTTTGACCACCATCAACGGTCCACAAGGGTGGGCCGTGGGTTAGACCATGGTCTGTTGACTGTGGTCCATAGTGTCACGCCCCGAAGCTACCCCAAGGACGCAGATACGGGACCTAGGATCACAAGTGACCCCAAGTTAACCCTGCTGGCATATCATGAGCATACTTAAAGATAACTGAATTAAGAAAGTACTGTGCGGAAGCTTAAAACATCATAAAACTGAAAGGATGGGGAATACCCATTAATATTTGAATAAAAGAACTATGAATTTAATGACAACTGAAATATCAAACTTCAAAGCAAAAACTGAATCTATTTCTATCTGAAATAAAGCCTATAACTGACTAGAAATGTTGGGACATGCCCTAGCTAGATCTAGCAAAACTGAAACTAAAGACTTAAAGGAAAGGAAATAATCATTTCAATCGTCCTCGAAGAATGAGGACTCACCACTGATGTTGCAGAACTGGAGATTGGGAATCGATCTATGTGTGACCTGAGAGCTGAGTACCTGAACCTACATTACGAGAAAATGTAATGCAGAGTATGTGTCAGTACTTGAAAGGTACTGAGCATGTAGGATAGAATAAAGTTGAATAAATTAGATACCTGAACAAAGAATATAACTGAGTAATGACATGAGATAAACATGATACTATACTGAAAATACTTAACATGAACTAACTGAATGCAATGACCAAGTACCCAACATGTTTTGACTGAATACTGAAGTATAACTAAAAACCTGGTCAATGCACTATAATCTGACTGTGGGAGCTACTAATAACTGGCATAAAAAAACATGAGCTAAATGTGGAGTCCAATGTATACTCCCCATCGAGAGGACACAATATACCCTATCAGAGGTATAGAGGCATGATTGTCGTGATCATTAAACTGATGCCCACATAAGGGACTTATAACCTACGGGGGCATGTAGTTCTGGTACTTGAGGGTGACCGACCCTAGTCCAACTCGGTGTAAAGGCTACTCCCAACTGAATATATGAATATTATAGCATAACTAAAGTAAACTGGATAGCTCAATAATCTGACATGCAAATCTGGAAAATGCAACATTGTATATGTGATAATGAAACATTTGAAAATTGAGGCATGTATATATGTTTATCTGTCCTAGTTTATGTAATTCATGAACTAAAAAAACTACATAACTAGAGTTCGTTTATGCATGAATCTGGACAAAAACTATACTACTACATGATAATCTAATTAGAAACATTAAAATAACTAATTCATAATAATTTGCTGAAATTCTAGAAACCCTAGGTCTAGATAATATGAAGGGAATCAAGAAACTGACTGAATTCTAGGGACCTAGTGGATGAAAGGAATCCACCAGTGAAATCCCACATACCTGGTGATGAAATTCACTAAGAAATATTTCAATGTCGGGGCTAAAACTGAAGGATCCTTGTTGCGTACTTGAACTAGGGCTGCTCGACTTCTCTCTCTAATTTGCTCTAAGTTTCGCTTGATTTTGGTGAATGATTGATTAGGGTGAGTTCTAATTAGTTTACTAGGTTAAACTGACCAAAACTACGTAGTTTAGGGGTTAAATGATGTAGTTTAGGGGTCCAACGCATAAGGAAAAGACCAAACAACCCTTGACTTAAAAGATGTCGGGCCAACCGACGGATCGTGGATGGACCGAGGATCCGTTCTAGTTGGCCATCGTTCGGCTTCAAAGACTAGATTCTGGGACCACGATCCATGGATCAGGATCACGGTCCATGGGTCCGGCCGTGGGTCATGCCTTAGAAAAATTTTCTGGGCAGATTCTGGGAGGGCTACAAGTGGCCATCCACGGACCCCACCTACGATCCGTGGGTGTCAACTGTGGATTGCACCTGCAATTTCTGGAATCTACATTTTGGTCTTTCTAGGATACAGGGTGTTACACGTTAGTGGAAGGTCGATGGGCAGTTGATAGTTATTTTCACGGGCAGTTGGGTCTTTTCTGAATTAATTAACTCCTATACTACATCGTTTTACCCTTCTCTAAGACCCCTATATAAGTATTTTCAACCCCCAAATTTGCCCATTCACTTCATTCTTCCAAATTCACAAAAGAAGATCAATTTTCCTCTCCAAAATATTTCTCTCTCTAGAAACTTGAAGAAGAAAAAGAAGAAGGATTCAACCTAGGGTTTCGAGTCAAGGTCTCAATTCCTCCATTGAAGGCTAGCATTTGGATTCAAGGTATGATATTTTTCATCCATGGATTCCTTCCATTCATGGAGTTCCCAAAATCTTCTATTTCAAAGCTTAGTTTTCTTCAATTATCATGGGTTACTTGAATGATTGATTTAAATGATTGAATTATGCATTAATTGATGAAATACTATGATTTTATGATAATTTTTACATGAGCCCATGTAATCCTCATATTTTCAATTATGAATCATATGATGTGGGATTTTGAGTACAAAAGAAGAGTTTTATTAAATTAAGCATGTATTGCAAGCTTTACATGTATTTATGATGAAATCCATAGCTAACCCATGTTTTCTAAGTATTGATGATTAAAAGTGGGTTTTGAGCCTCAAGAGGTAAATTATTGACTAATGCATTTTCTTGTGAAATCTATGCAAATGTTTTAAGGGTCCTTTGAGAGTAAAATACCAATGATCATGATGTGTTATTGAAAGGATTTTCTCATGTACACATAAGAGCAAGCTGTGAAAGGTTTTCTCACATAGAAAGGATTTTTAGGTTGAAAGGCTTTCTTACCTAATTGAATCACAGAGTAAGAGCTATCCTAATGAAACTAGCTTGGATTGGTTATCCTAGGATGTCTTTCCATGGACAATAAGGTCAAGTAAGAAATGACTACTCTGTGGGATTTATGCTTAGCATCGAGAGGATATTGATATGGAGGTTCTCCCATTAATAGAGGTCAGGTTTCTAGAAGCAATCTCCTTATCCCTTACCTATGTTCCCCCATACGATGATTGTCTAGATAGACATTAGCTAGTGGATCCACCTAAGCTAGAAGTTCATGGTCATTACCTTGGCAAGTAGGACAACTATTTTCGGTGTAGGAGACACCAGGGATCATGTTATAGCTCACATGGTCTCTATGTCAATTAAGGCTAATTCCCACATTAATAATGAACTAAAATTACTTCAAGAAGTATGGCATATGAGTTCAAAGGTTTTAAAGATGATGTTAGCTTACATTTGACCTTGGTTTATGACTTATGTTTTCAAACACTCTTATATAATGTTTTAGCTTGGTCAATTGCATGTCATGAAATGAAATGTCCCTTTAAGCATGATTTAAATGTTTTATGCATAGCTATCATACTTGGTACATTATTTTGTACTAACGTATACTCTTGCCTACATTTCCTCAAATGTAGGGTTCGTCAGTCAGGGTCATCAGTTTCGTGGCTAGTAGTTAAGTTTGAGATTTCCGAACTTTGGTGAGTCCTCATGCTTCGAGGATGGAGTTTTATTGTTTCACTTTCTTTCATGTATTTCCTTTTTGACATGATGTATGGGCTAGGCCCAATTTCATTCTATTGTATTAGATGGTTATGATGAGAAAAGTGTTTTAGACTTCTGTTTTGATTTTACAAGATTTCTTAGACTTGGACTATTGTTTTACTCTTATTGTTCTATTTCGTATGTTATGAGAGCTAAGTGTCTTGTATGGAGTCCTTCAGGGTTCTATATGCCATGTTATATCTAGGTGGTACCCCTGGGTCGTGACAAACTTCGTAATTAGACCACAAGGTTTAGAATGGTCCTAAGATGTCTCATAAACCACATCTAGTAGTGTCTTGTTCATAAGTATGAAGCGCGCCACATTTATGAATGAGAGACTAAAAGATGATTAGGAAACTCCACCTCTTTCATTACTCTTTAGTCGTGCGATAGAGTTTTACTCTATAAGGTCTCTCCCTCATGATCCTTAACCGATGCTCTACATGACATGGCTACATGAAGAGCTTATACTAGAAGGAATGAGAAGAAGAATGCGGAACAAGAACCTCCTCCCCATGCTCCTCAATTTTCGGTCGATCCTTTGGCCGAGCAAGTGTCAAATGCGGAGTTTAGAGCTGCTTTTCAAGTGTTGGATCAAGCCATGACGGTCCAAGACAATAGGGAGGTTGCAGTTCCTGTGAACCTAAATGTGGGCACGGCGGCTTCAAGAGGGAGGGACTTCACTAGGATGAATCCTCCGGAGTTTCATGGTTCTAGGGTTGAGGAAGATCCTCAAGAGTTTATTGATGAGGTCTATAAGGTTTTGATGATCATGAGAGTTACGCCGATGGAAAATGCAGTGTTGGTCGCTTATCAACTAAAAGGTGTGGCTCAAATATGGTTAACCAATGGAAGGAAGGGAGACTGGAAGATGATGGTCCTCTTGATTGGGAGAAGTTTAAAGTCTTTTTTCTTCATAGGTTCTTTCCACTTGAGATGAGGGAAGCCAAGGTGCTTGAGTTCATTGACCTTCAACAAGGAAGTATGAGTGTGAGGGAATATGCTCTAAAGTTCACTCAATTGTCTAAGTATGCTCCAACAATTGTTGCCAATTCAAGGGCTAAGATGAGTAAGTTTATTTCAGATGTGTCCGAAATGGTGGTTAAAGAGTGACGAACTGCCATGCTCATTAGTGACATGGACATCTCTCGTCTCATGGTGCATGCACAACAAATTAAGGAGGACAAACTTAAGGAAAAGTCTAGAGAGGTAAAAAGGGCTAAGACCAGTGATGGAAATTTCTCTCATGCAAGGTCTGATGGATAAGGTCATCTTAGATTCTGACAAAGGTTCTCCAGTCAGTATTCCGCCAATGCTCCTCCTAAGTTCAACAAAGATAGGGTGTCTGACCTTAAGCCTACATGAGGTAATGGTAGTGGATCTTCATTTCCTAGGTGTACATGTACTAAGTGTGAAAGGAAGAATGAGGGTAAGTGCCTAGCCGACACGGATGGGTGCTTTGGTTGTGGTAAAAGTGGTCACAAAAGGGTTCTCCCGATGTGGTTACCGGTATGTTGAAAGTGTTCCAACTTGATGTTTATGCGTTACTTGATTCCGGTGCTACCTTGTCTTTTGTGACGCCATATTAGGCTATGAGGTTTGATGTTCTTTCGAATGTGTTGTTAGAACCTTTTTCTATCTCTACTCTTGTTGGTGATTCTATTTTGGCTAAGAGGGTCTATAGAAAGTGTCCCATTTCCTTGTCCCGTAGAGTTACTCTTGTTGACTTGGTAGAGCTTGATATGTTAGATTTTGATGTTATCTTGGGTATGGATTGGCTGCACTCATGTTATACTTCTATCGATTGTAGAACTCGTGTAGTCAAGATTCATTTCCCAAATGAGCCTATCCTAGAGTGGAAGGGGGGAAATTTTATGCCTAAGGGTCAATTTGTCACTTATCTTAAAGCTAAAAAGATGATTTCTAACAGTTGCATTTACCATCTAGTTAGGGATTGTTAATGAGTATCTGAAAGTGTTCCTAGATAACTTACTCGATATTCCTCCCGAGCGGAAAATAGACTTCGGTATTGACCTTCTCCCAGATACGCAACCTATTTCTATTCCTCCTTACCGAATGGCTCCGGCAGAACTTAAGAAGTTGAAAGAACAATTGAAAGATTTGTTGGAGAAGGGTTTCATCTTATCGAGTATCTCTGTCACGACCCGAGCCTACACCCCAGAGTGACACTCTGCGTACAAGACTCAGAAGAGTCTTATACAAGCCTCATAGAATTTATATAACATAAGACATAAGAAATAGTGCGAAATTAAAAAAATTTCTTTAAAACTATACAATCGAAAAACATCATTTAAAACAGCGAAAGTCTACTTGTCTCAGATGGCCATCTAATACATTTGAATCACAACTAGGGTCACGTCCCTTACAATAGAAAGTCTAATAAGTGTCTAGTACAATGAAAGACATGAAACAACAATAAAGCACTTGTCCTCGGATCCATGAGGACATACAACAACTTGATGAATAGTCAAGTCAAGCTTGAACTAGAAGAAATCAACTCAATTGCCGGAATCTACACTTTGTAGAAAAATAGAAGAAATATGGGTTAGCACAAAAAATGTACTAAGTATGATGACCATCTAAAAATCATGCTTTAAAGGGACATTTTGGTTGGAAACCATGCATTATGCCAATTTTGAGTAACATCATGAACTTTAGTATAAAAGGCATAAGATACAAACATAATCAACATATAAGACATTACATCACATTAGGACCATCACCTTAGATAACCCTAAGTTATACTTGTGCAATGTAAGAATAGCATCCCATACTAATGTTCCTACTAAGTATCACTTTGAGGCCACCTTAGATGAACTTACCATTCTTCCTTCTAATCTTTAGCCAATACTCATGCATAAGAAACATTCACATTTCATAAGTCATGACAAGGAAAGTAACTCATAATACAATCCAAGTAAAGCATGCATCATTAGATTAAGCATTTAAGTCAATATTCTCATTAGCTTCATTAAGAGCACATTCATTCATTAGACATTAAGACATTGGAGAATCACACCATCGCCCTCTCAAAGCCTACTCGTGCAATGCATGAATGGCATCCCATACTACCACCCACACTTCATAGAACCTCTTGAGTAACCATAGCATGTATCTCACATGATGGGAATAAGCATTAACATACATAGACCATGTGAGCAAACTATGGAATCCGATTTCTATCCCACACCATAAAGGGTTGGTCTACTTGCCTAAGGTAGGACCGGTAACATTTTAGATTAGGTGGATCCACTAGCTAATAACCTATGTGGGCAAATAGTTATGGGATAAGAAAGATGTAAATTAAAACCCAGCCTAATGTGGGGAGAGCTTCCATCTTACCAAATTCACTCGGTGCTAAGCTTACATTCCCATAGAGTAGTTCATTACTTGACATTAGTATACATGAAAGGGTTCCATAAGCCTATTGATTCAAAGTACATCATTCAACACATGAATGAGTTCCATAAGCCTACCGATTCAAGGTACATCATTAGGATAGCTCATTGACTCCTTATGAAAGGGTGCCATAAGCCTACCAATTCAAGATTCATCATTATCATTTATGGAAGGGTGCCATAAGCCTACCGATCCAAAGTTTATTATTATCATGCATGGAAGGGTGCCATTAGCCTACCGATCCAAGGTACAACATTACATTAAAGAAACCCTTCATAATACATCATCATCATTCATAAGTGTATAATTTAGAATAACCTTTCAATAATAACACAATTGCATTGTAGACATGATCACATTACTTTCATTGAAATCACAAAGCATAAACATAGCATAATGATTATACATCAATTCTTCACACTTTGCCCTTCAAGGCCATGAATCATAATTCACCAAAACACCTAGACTACTACAATTTAGGCATGAATAATGACATAATTCCACAAACTAAATCAATATAGACATATTCTATTCACATGCTTCCATAATCAATCAACCCACAACATAATTTCACAATTTAGTAATTTGGGGAATTCATGGGTTCATGGGGGAAATTCATCATAAATCAACAATTAAACATCAATTAAATCATAATTCATCATAAATACCTTTCAAAACGTTTTGAAATTGAACCCATGACTTAGATTGAAACCCTAGGTTTTTGAGAAACTTGAAAGCTTTGAAATTTACTTTTGAAGGGACTCTATGGGTGAAAGCTACCCATAGATGAAAATCCACCATACCTTAAGGGAGTTTTCCCCTAAATTTAAGAAGAAACACCTTGGTTCTTCAAGCCCTATTTCCCACTTCTTTTTCTTCTTCTTCTTCTTCTTTGGGAACTTCTACAGAGAGAAATTATGGAGAAGATGAATTATTTTGGGTGTTTGGGAATAATGAAGTAAATGGGGTGTTTAAAGTCTTAAAATGATTTATATATGTGAAATAAAACAATTAAAATTGACCCCATAAATTAACTAATTAATTAGGAAATTACCAATTGACCCTCGACTAGGCAGCCCACTCCCAGGCACCACGAGAGGGCCTCACGAGTCGTGGTTCTGCCCGTGATCCTTGGGCAGTGGCTATGGCTTGGGGTCTTTGCCTCTAAAAGTTTAAGGCATGACCACGAGACCTCCCACGATCTGTGGTCAAGACCACGAGTAATGGTGAAGGTCGTGGTCTTGAGGCAGTAGCTAGGCTTCAAAGTCGTTCCTCCCATACGCCTAAGGGGTCTTCACGACCCCCTTCACTATCCGTCAAGGGTACCACGGCTCGTGGTGGTGCTCGTGGTCCCTTGACCAGTAGCTCCTCTACCTTGGCACATCTCCCACGAGGCTAAGGTAAACCCACGAGCCTTCACATGGTCTGTGGTCATGACCACGAGCCGTGAAGTGGCTCGTGAAGGGGATCCTTGGCTTGGGCACTTTTGGGGGAACACTGCCTCACCAACCACGGGTGGCACCATGACTCGTGGTGGCCACCACGGGTCGTGAAGACCCTCGTGGTCATGGTAGGCAGTGGTTAGGCTAGTTTTAGGCAGCCTTAGCCCCCTAGCCATGGCCTTCACCCAAACCCTTGGCCCTTGCCCCTGACCCTTGGCGTTAACCCTCACGTTTAGGCTCTAGTTCAACCTACTAATTTCTGAGGTGTTACAATCTCTCATTGGGGTGCTCCATTTTTGTTTGGGAGAAAGAAAGATGGTTTTCTTCGTATGTGTATTGACTATCGTCAGTTGAACAAGGTGACCATTAAGAATAAGTATCCTCTCCCAAGGATAGATGATTTATTTGACCAACTTCAAGGAGCAAGTTATTTCTCTAAGATTGATCTTCGATCGGGTTATCACCAATTGAGGGTGAAGGAAGATGACATTTTGAAGAGGGATTTTTGAACTAGGTATGGTCATTATGAGTTTTTGGTAATGTCATTTGGGTTGACTAATGCTCTAGCAGCGTTTATGGATTTTATGAATTGGGTGTATAGAAAATAACTTGACATGTTTTTTATTGTGTTCATTGATGATATTTTGATCTACTCAAGGAGTGAGGATGAGCATATTGATCATTTGAGGATCGTGTTGCAAATTCTTAAGGACCAACAACTCTTAGCAAAGTTTAGCAAAAGTGAATTTTGGTTAAGGTCCACAGCTTTCCTTGCTCATATTGTTTCAAGTAAGGGTATTGAGGTAGATCCTAAGAAGATGGATGTGGTCAAGAGTTGTCCTAGACCTCTAACTCCTTCGGATATTAGAAGTTTCTTGGGTTTAGCCGATTACTATAGAAGGTTTGTGGAGGGATTTTCTACAATTGTCTCTCCTTTGACGGCTTTGACTCAAAAGAAAGCTAAGTTCATATGGCCTGAAGCGTGTGAAAAGAGTTTCGAAGAGTTAAAAGATAGACTTTCTTCTGGTCTGGTGTTGACCTTACCAGAAGGGACAAATGGTTTTGTGGTTTATTGTGATGCCTCGAGAACTGGACTAGGATGTGTGCTTACGCAAAATGGGAAAGTTATTGCCTATTCCTCAAAGCAACTTAAAATCCATGAGAAGAATTATCCTATTTCACGACCTTAAATTAGCGGTGGTCATTTTTGCCTTAAAGATTTGGAGGCACTATTTGTATAGAGTTCATGTATATGTGTTTACCGACCATAACAGTATGCAATATGTGTTTTATCAAAAAGATCTACATCTTCACCAAAGAAGATGGCTTGAGCTATTGAAGGATTATGACATGAGTGTTCTTTATCACCCCGGTAAAGCTAATGTGGTAGCGGATGCTCTTCGTCAGTTATAAATGGGTAGTTTTACTCATATTGAAGGAGAAAAGAAAGAGTTGGTTCTAGATGTTCATAGATTTTCCCGATTAGGTGTTCAACTAGTGGACTCCACTATGGGTGGTGTTATGGTTCACAATGGTTCTGAATCGTCTTTTGTGGCAAATGTGAAAGCCAAGCAAGGTCTTGATCCAATTTTGATTGAATTGAAAGAAGCGGTGCTTAAATCTGTTGGTGCTTTCTCCCAAGGGGGAGATGGTGTACATAGATACCAAGGTCATTTATGTGTTCCGAATATTGATGACTTGAGGGAACAAATCTTGACAAAAGCCCATAGTTCGATGTATTCCATTCACCTGGGAGCTACCAAGATTTACCATGATTTACGGGAGGTCTATTAGTGGAATGGGATGAAGAAGGATATTGCGGGATTTGTGGCTAAGTGTCCAAATTGCCAACAAGTGAAAGTTGAGCATCAGAAACTGAGAGGTTTGTCCCAAGACATTAGCATCCCTACTTGGAAGTGGGAGGATTTGAATATGGACTTTACTGTTGGTTTGCCTCGCACCCGACAACAACATGATTCTATTTGGGTTATAGTATTTTGGATGACAAAATCGGCTCATTTCCTTCCCGTCAAGGTTTCTTATATGGTGGAGGACTATTCCAAGATGTACTTGAGAGAAATGGTAAAGTTGCATGGAGTGCCTTTATCCATTATTTCTGATAGTGGCACCCAATTCACTTCTCAGTTTTTGAAGTCATTCCAAAATTGTCTTGGTACTCGTGTTAAGCTTAGCACGGCCTTTCATCCCCAAACCAATGGTCAAGCGGATCATACTATCCAAACTTTGGAAGATATGTTAAGGGCTTGTATGATTGATTTTAAGGGTAATTGGGATGACCATTGTCATTGATTGAGTTTGCTTATAATAATAGCTATCACTCGAGTGTTGATATGGCTCCATTTGAGGCCTTGTATGGTAGGAGGTGTAGATATCTTATAGGTCGGTTGAGGTGGATGAAGTTGCCCTAATAGTCCCGTATTCGTACAAGAAGCCATGGAGAAAGTTCGGCTTATAAGGGAAAGGTTGAAAACGGCTCAAAGTTAGCAAAAGTCATATGCCAATGTGAGAAGAAGGGATCTAGAGTTTGACGATCATGATTGGGTTTACTTGTAAATCTCACCCATGAAGGGTGTAATGAGGTTTGGTAAGAAGAGGAAGCTTAGTCCCTGATATGTAGGCACATATCAGATTTTAAGGTGTGTTGGTAAGGTCGCTTATGAGTTAGACTTGTCAAATGAGTTGACATCAGTGCATCCAATTTTCCATGCCTCTATGCTTAAAAAGTATGTTGGAGATCTGACATCCATAGTTTCCTTAGATGGTTCGGGAGTTAAGGAGAATCTTTCTTATGAGGAAGTTCTGGTAGAGATTCTAGACCGGCAAGTCAAGAAGTTGAGAAATAAAGAAATAGCTTCCATGAAAGTGTTGTGGAGGAATCAGTTAGTTGAGGGAGCTATTTGGGAGGCCAAGGCCGATATGATGTCCCAATATCCTCATCTCTTTCCTTATATTCCTATTCTAACTTGAAGTAATAAGTTCCTTTTGCCTATAGACTTCATGAGATGAATTGATAAACATGTTTTAGCTATGCCTTTTGAGAACAAAATTCATATGAGCTTTATGAGATTGTGTTGAGCATGCTTTTAGCTTGGAGAAGGTAGTTCCTCCTTGAACATGAGAAATTTTGAAAATTCATGCATATTGGGTTGCTAGATGTAGTTCATACTTCCTTATGATTCATTGAGTATGATTAGCTTGGAATTGATGTTTCCTCCTCATATATGTGGATTGCATGCATGATGGGCTGTTAAAGTTAGTTTCACCCCTCTTATTATGTGTTGAGAATGTCCTAGCTTGGAGTCGATAGTTGCTTCTTGGTTAAATGCATTTAGATGAAGTTGCATTGTAGGTTGGGTTGTTAGTTCATCTCCTAATCTTTTAGAACCAGTTTGAATCTCATTCGAGGACGAATGATCCCAAGGGAGAGATATTGTAACACCCCGTATCTGCAAAAGGGAAATGAAACAATTTTGAAAATTGCAGGTGCCATCCACAAGGGGTAACCACGGCTCGTGGGTTGGACCACGGACCGTAGGTGGGTCCGTGGATAGGCTAACTAGAAAAGGTGTCCAGGCAGGAACCACGATTGGACTTATGGACTGTAGGTGGGTCCATGATCCGTGGTCCAGGTGTCGTGGTCCAAGCTCCCATTTTCCAAAGTTTCTGACCACCATCGACGGTCCACCAGGATGGGTTGTGGGCCAGACCACGGTCCGTCGACTAGGGTCCGTAGGTGGAAGGTCGGTGGGCAGCTGATAGTTATTTTCAGGGGCAGTTGGTACTTTTCCTAATTAATTAACTCCTACCCTACGTCGTTTTACCCTTCACTAAGGCCCCTATATAAGTATTTTCAACCCCCAAATTAACCCATTCACTTCATTCTTCCAAATTCACAAAAGAAGATCAATTCTCCTCTCCAAAATATTTCTCTGTCTAGAATCTTGAAGAAGAAGGAGGATTCAAACTAGGGTTTCAAGTCAAGCTCTCAATTCCTCCATTTAAGGATAGCATTTGGATTCAAGGTATGATAGTTTTCATCTATGGATTCCTTCCATTCATGGAGTTCCCAAATTGCTCTATTTCAAAGCTTAGAATTCCCCAGTTAAGTTAGGGTTTTCTTCAATTATCATGGGTTATTTGCATGATAGATTAAAATGATTGAATTGTGATCTCTTATGGTTGAATTGATGAAATACTATGATTTTATGATGATTTCCCCATGAACCCATGTAATTCCCATGTTTTCAAGTTATGAATCATATGATGTGGGATTTTGAGTATAACGGAAGTGTTTTATGAAATTAAGCATGTATTGCAAGATTTACATGTATTTCTGATGAAATTCATATCTAACCCATGTTTTCTAAGTATTGATGATTGAAAGTGGGTTTTGAGCCTCAAGAGGTAAATTATGGACTTGTGCATTTTCTTTTGAAATCTATACAAATGTTTTAAGGGTGCTTTGAGAGTAAAGTACCAATGATCATGATGTATTATTGAAAGGATTTTCTCATGTACACAAAAGAGAAATATGTGAAAGGTTTTCTCACATAGAGAGGATTCTTAGGTTGAAAGGCTTTCTCACCTAATTGAATCAAAGAGTAAGAGCTATCCTAATGAAACTAGCTTGGATTGGTTCTATTCCGTGGGATTTATGCTTACCACCAAGGGAATATTGAGATGGAGGCTCTCCTGAGTAGTGGTCAGGTTTCTAGAGCAATCTCCTTATCCCTTCCCTATGTGCCCCCATAGGATGATTGTCTAGATAGACATTAGCTAGTGGATCCACCTAAGCTAGAAGTTCATGGTCTTTACCTTGGCAAGTATGACAACCCTTTTCGGTGTGGGAGACACCTGGGGATCATGTTATAGCTCACATGGTCTCTATGTTGATTAAGGCTAATTCCCACATTAATAATGAACTAAAATTACTTCAAGAAGTATCGCATATGAGTTCAAAGGTTTTAAAGATGATGTTAGCTTGCATTTCACCTTGGTTTATGACTTATGTTTTCTAACACTCTTATATCATGTTTTCGCTTGGTCAATTGCATGTCATGAAATGAAATTCCCTTTTAGTATGATTTAAATGTTTTATGCATAGCTATCATACTTGGTACATTGTTTTGTACTAACATATACTCTTGCCTACATTTCCCCAAATGTAAGGTCCAACAGTCAGGGTCATCAGTTTCGTGGCTAGTGGTTGAGTTTGAGATTTTTGAGCTTTGGTGAGTCCTCATGCTTCAAGGACATATTTTTTTTATTTCACTTTCTTTCATGCATTTCTCTTTAGGACATGATGTATGGGCTAGGCCCAATTTCATTCTATTATATTAAATGGCTATGCTGAGACAAGTTTTTTAGACTTCCGCTTTTATTTTATAAAATGTCTTGGACTTGGACTATTGTTTTACTCTTATTGTTCTATTTCTTATGTTATGAGAACTAAGTTGCTTGTATGGAATCCTTCGGGGTTTTATATGCCATATTACATCTAGGGGGTACCCCTGGGTCGTGACATATCATTGTTCAGCTTAGTATCTATATCATGCATGCTCGGTACATTCCAAGTATTGACTTATACTTTGCGCTACATCATTTTATGATGTAGGTTCAGGCACTCAATATCCTGATCACGCTTAGTTCGACTCTCAGCTTACATTGAACATCTTCAGCGGTGAGTCCTCACATTTTGAGGATATTTCATTATGCTTGGTTTATTTAGCTACTTTCATTCTTTTTCAGTATTTTTTAGAGTTAGCTGGGGACTTGTCCTAGCAGATCATTAGCAGTAGACGCTTTCATAGAGTCAATATTCAGTTGTTTAGGGTTGTTTCCCCTTGACATGTTCAGATTTATTATCCTTTCGAGTTCTTAGTTTTGACTCAGTTATTAGTTATGCTTCCATTTATATTTGTTATCTATTCAGTACACTTGTGATGTGATATGCCAGACTCAAGGTTAGCTTAGGGTCACTCGTGATCTTAGGTCCTGTGTTACGTCTAGGGGGTAGCCTCAGGGCGTGACAATATACATATATCATTTGTAGTTAGTGTACATAAAATTCTGAGGATAAAAAGTATGTCAAACTAAAAAAAAAAGATTTGCCTATTCGCACAGGCAATCTCCTTCATTGTCTAAGTGACAAGTGGAGATGAGATTATTGTAAACTAATTATATTAGAAGTGGTGATAATAGAGAGCTAAATGTTTATGATAAGAATAAAATTTGTTATTTTATGTTCAATCATATGTCATTAAAATGAGTTAGTCTATTTCTAATGTTAGATGTGAGTTTTGAAGAACAAAATGATGAGTAGATTTATGATCTCAAAGTTGGGCATGAGTTGTCTAAACTATCATTTGTATAGTATTTAATTAATAAAAGACATACGCTCCATGGAAAATGAGTCAATAAAGTGATACATTACCATGTCCACATATAGTGATCCATAGGATGATAAAAGTTTACCTTATACTTTGTACTGTGTGAAGCTCTAAAAATTATATGAAAATTTCACATTGTACCCTCATAACTTTAATCTGATTCTGGAGATTTAGTTTGGTGTCTGCTATCTTAGTATATTGCCAACAGATCATGTTTTATTCGATCTGGCGAAACATTTCTAGAAAAGCATATCATTAAGAGATTCGTGAGATGAGGAAGATTATTGGATGTTATCACATCAATTGTGTTCATTGATGGCCTTTAAGTCTATCTATGAGGCAAGTATATAATGAAGAACTCAAAATTAAGAAAAAAAAAGATGATGAGAAATTTAGATGTGATAAATGATCTCGAGTACTACATATTATAATCTACTCTACGTTTCATTGACTTAGATGACGTATATTCCTAACAGGTGCATATCAACAAAGCTCTCAAAGTATGCGTTGGTCACATGGTCAAGTCATTAAATATAAAGTTACAAAATAAGATTGAGAGTTGATTCACTATATGTGAGTGAGAGATGAAGAAATTTGGATCGTGTCACCCATGTGGGTCAATCCTGATCCACTATAATAAATATATAATTTATAATTGTTATATCATATTTATTATTAAAAGGGAAGATACACAACTATTTGAAAAGTTGCGCCTCTTTAAGATTATAAAAGGCTTCTTATCAGAGAAACAAGGTATCTTTTTCCAAATATAGAAAAAATATTATCTATCTTCTTTTGCAAAAACGCTCTTCTTCTTGTGTGAAGAACTTCAGTAGGAAGATTCCTTGAAAAATAAATTTATCTCCACCAAAGCGTTTGGAACTATCTTTTGTAACGGGTATAATTTTAGACTGTGACTTTATATGGTGTAGTTTGTCATTATATGTGATTACGCTTTCTGACTAGTCAAACAGATTCAATGATACAACAAACTATGTGTTTGATTAGATTCATCTTATACACACAAAAACTTTACCAGAAAAAATTTGTCACAATTCAAGGTAACATTTGAGTTTCTTCATTTCTCTGTTCACTTCTATTCTAATTTGCTTATTTGGTGTCTAATTAAATACATTTTGAAGTGATCTCCCTGTGGTAGGTGTGTTTCTAGACAAAAATGTTATATGTATAAATGAAGTTAACATACTTATGACGTTCTTCGATATTTTATCTTTTCGTAAAGTCATGACATCGAAGGAAGAGCATCATGAAAAAGAGGTTAACGGAAAGTCTTAAAAAATGATGCTTCTGAAAATCAACCAATCAATTCACAGAAAGGTCTTTTGTTCTACCCATCCTGAACTAATTCACCTTTCGGTCTGCAATTCCATGACTTAGTCTAATGAGGAGGAAGGGCAGGCCGAAGAAGACAAGATAGAGTTACATTAAAAGGCACGAAAGGAAATTATCATCATCGTCGAGAAAGCTAAGACTCGTGGAATTTAAATGGAAAAATCAAATGAGAAGAACAAAATTATGTTGTTGTATGGAAATGTGAAGAAGTAGAAAAGTGTTAGACATAAAAAGAGGTTAAAGGATCTTATTATTAGTCTACTCTTTTTCATTATAATAATGAGTTCGACAATTAGATAAATGGGTGTAAAATGCATGGCTTTGGTGTTCAAAATCCAACTCTAAGGTTAAAAAATATCATTTTCATAAACAAACTAGTATTGAATTAACTATTAGTAGGAGGTCACAACTTTAAGTCGCAAAAATAAGTCTTCAAGTTAGATGTTTTCTTTACAACTTACCTGCTTTGGGAATAACGTTAGACTCATGTGATTGAAAGTGAAAATTCATGTCTGATTTAGATATCTTTTTTGAATTGTATCCTTGTGAAAGCCAAACATCAGACATTTTTGTTTAAGGTTTGATGTGGCTTGTCAAGGCGCATTTTGGATGTTTTTGATTGAAGTTGTGGATTTTACATGTTTTAGACATTTTTTTAAAAAAAATATTGACTTGTCAAGACAAACTTCAGACATTTTTTACTAAAGGTAATATAAGAATTGGCTTAAATTTTAGGTATCTGTGCCCGTAAAATTTGTAATGCATAGTGAATTTCTCCTTGGGCAGGGTGGGAGTGGGTGATTGCCCCCTTCCCTCTAGCTGGAATTTGGAAATAAATTTAGAAAAATTGCACAAAAAAGAATGAAATAAAATTTCTAATAAATTTCACAAAGTTTTCTCATTTTCTGAATGAAAGTAGATTGTCTCATCAGTTGTTAGAAATTAATATTGATAACGTGTTATAAAATGAATATAAAAGTAACAATATGAAACAACAAAGTAAACAAGAATTGTATAAAGTAAGAGAAAACAACAGTAATTGCCTTGAGTTTTTAAAAAAATAATTATTTTGAACCATCTATTTTTAAAAAGACCGACTAGTAAAATTGTTTGGACGGACTGGTACACGTAAGGTTGAAAAATACATATTACTTTACACCCAAAAGTTATGAATCCCCATTTACAACACAAGACACATAAATTCAAAAGAAAAAAGTAATATCCTTAGTTTGTACTCTATCTGTGTTATACTAATTGGTCTATGTTCAGACGATACACCTATTAAGAAATATTTAATCAAATGTGTATTTTACTCTCTCCATTCATTTTAGTTGTTATATTTGGACTTTGCACACCCATTCAGAAAATAATGATTGACATGACTATTTTACCATATTAACCCATTAATTAGTGTTTAGTATTAAGTCATGAAAAAATATTTGGAAAATAAATAATTAATGTTAAGGGTAGAATATTGAAAAATAATTGTCGCTTCCTAATATGTGAAAAGTAAAAGTGAAAGTAAATTTGAATATAGACAAGTAAAAGTGAAAATGAGAGTGTTAAACTAAACTTACTAATGATGCTTTGAAAATTCCCAAAATCTAAATTTTACTAATACTCTATTATTTTATATGGTTATTCAATATTGTGTGTAATATAAAAATACTATCTTGATTAGTTAAAATGAACAAGTGAAATGAAACATTTATTTTCAGTATCGTTAATACACCCTCCGTCAAACTTTACTTGTCCATTATACTAGAAATAGTTATCAAAACTTACTTATTCTATTTGAAAAAAAAAGAAGAGATAATTTATAATTTTATGTTTATTTTATCCTTGTTATTAAATACTATTCATTCCCAAATATTTAAATAGCTTATAAGAAATAAAAGTTACATAGTAAAATTTTTCTTTAATTTATTATTTTTAAGGGAGTATTAAATAAAACATCTACAAGTAAAGATGTACCTAGAGAGTAGTAATTTGTAACGTATGTTTCAAGGAAAAACAAAAATCATGGGCACAGCAGACAAGAGACAAACAAAAAGAAAAAAAGTATTTTATTCCAAGTTCCAATATTTATTTACAATGTAAATCACTAATTGAAGACAAAATAAAGGATATAACAAAATTTCACGAAGTTTTTCTTCAGAATTCATAATTTTTTTTTATAGATTTCACAAAATTTTGTCAAGAATTCAGTTTTTAAAGATCAATTGGCAAGTGAAGATGTGAGACATGTTGGAAAAGAGGCAGTTTTTACTTTGTTGTTTCAGAATTTTGATAGATTGTTACAAAAATGAGATTTCAGATGTTCATTATTTCTTGTTTTAGTTTTGACGAGCAACCTTTGCTTATGTGATATCCATAATTTTGATGTGTAAGCTTTGCTACTTGCAAAATTTTCTTCGGCACCAGTGACGATATCAAAATGATGAGGTTTTAAAAAAAATAGAAGCTAGGCAAAAAAATATTTTTTTTTACACAAACTTTTTAATTCAATCCAATTCACCCATTTAGCACCCAAAGGCTTCAATAATGTTTTGTAACTTTTGTTGAAAAATTTAGAAGCTAAACTTGGATGTGTGACTTATAGAGGTTAACTTAATGATACTTCAACAATGAATTTTGGTGTTTCACCAAAGTTTTTGATATCTCATAACCACCCGAGCTTCTCTCACCGTCCATACTTTCTCTACTTCACCCGAATACTGGAGAGATAGCATTGCTAAACCTTCACAGTGGAGATTTTTCAATGAAAGCTAGAACACAAAATAAAGACATAATGGTTGCAATTTCTTGAGAATCCAATGTCCAAAGATTGATTGGCCGACAAGTGAAGACATGAGAAATATTACAAAATGAGGTGATTTTTACTTTGTTGTTTCAATATTATAATAGTGAAAAATAATGAGATGAATGTTCATTATTTAATGTTTTAATTTTGATGAAAAATCCTCCTTCTGCGACATATGTACCCCTGTTGATACGTAAGTTTCCTTACCTAACACATGATCATATTTTCGGGTTAAATGTTACATATCCACTATTATGGATTTTAAAAAATCCCATGACACTGGTTATAATATTTCAATAATAGGATCTAATGGTTGTTGATGGGTGCTATTGCTATGAGATATGCCTTTCTTGAAAATTTTATTTTTTCACCTCTGAAGTATACCAAAATGAGGTCTTAAAAATAAATCAATTGAAGGTGTATTTGTAGTTTTTCTTACTCTTATAGATGTGCTAATATTTTATTCTTTTGGGACGTGTTCGATTATCAATAGTTAATGTGTTGAGGTAGAAGTGGTTCCTTAAAGGGTAAAAACAAGAACTTTTATCTTGCCTTCTTATGAATTCTACTCGAAGAACTAGCTTCATATTTAATGTTACTTAGATTGGGGTGTCGAAAATTACGTTATAAGCACTGCTCTTTCCTCATATGTGTAGTTAATTGTATGTAGAATGTGTTGCATACAATGAATTTAAATTGAGAAAAATGGTCTGAGAGGATTTATATTAATTGGGCCCTAACTTGTTTGAAACTAAGATTCAATAGTAGTAGATGTTGTAGTATTGTACTTAAACTAGCCATCTCTATCTGCTTCCATATGTATAGATGTGTAGAAGTCATATGATACATGGAATGACAATCTCAGAATGATGATTTAAATCTTAAATTCTTTTGGAATAGTTCTGACGAAAGTTGAGATACACTAATCCCTACTAGTGTTGTTGATATTTGTCCTATTAAACTTTCTAGTTTCAAAAAAATTAAATGGTTTTCTAGCTATTGAACTAAAATTATGCTCTCGACTGCTAAATGGTTAATGTGTGTGGAACTTTCCCACCTTGTTTTAATATAATGTTATTTCCTTACTAATCACGAATAGTTTGTTATTGGTTCTTCAAATCTTGTTCTTAGAAAGAAGAACTGAACACGGTGAATTTGACCATTTTAACTACACAATTTTGTGATGAATTAATGGATGGTGAGAGAATAAGTGATGAACCTACAGGTTGTGTCTATGGGAAAGAAGAGTTGTAATGGTCTGATTGGTCTTTTTTGGGAAGTTTTGTGAAATTACCATTTTGTCCTTCCCGTTATCGACCCCGAGTCATTTTTGATAGAGTTTGAAAGGTTGGTTTTGAACTTTAAGTTCATATTGAGAATTTTATAAGTTTATGAGTGTAACACCCTAGAAACTAGTAGGTCAACTAGAGCTTGACGTGAGGGTTAGAGTCATAGATTCAACTTCCCGTACTTATAAATGAAGGGTTTCGGGATAAAACGTCAAGGTACGACTCCCCAAGGACCAACCATGGGCCCTTAAGGAGGACCCTAGAACTGCCCAAAATATAGTTCTACCCACGAGGCCATCCACGCTCCGTTGTTAGACCCACGCCCCGTGGGAAGCCTCGTGGATGAGCACCCTAAAGAGACTACCCAAAATCTTGCTAAGGCAGTGTCCACGGCTGGACCCACGCCCCGTGGATGGGTCCACGCTTCGTGGATGGGGGCGTAGGTTCCACGCTTGCCTTGAACACTTGCAGCCAACCAAACCATGATTGACAGCACACTCTGTGGGTCCACCCACGGCCTGTGGGCGTGGTCTCGAGGATGGGGCGGTGAGGAGGTTTAGATCGGTTAGTGAAGGGGTTAGTGGAATCTTCCAGAATTAATTAGTTATTAAGTGATGTCATTTTTCCCTAGTTTAGACCAACTATATAAGGACTTTAGACCCTTAATTAAGCCATTCCAAAACATTATTTTAACTCACCAAAAAGAACTCAATTCCCTCTCAAAAATCCTCTCTCTAGAAGACGAAGAAGATAAAGAAGAATAAGAGAAGCAAGCTAGGTCAAGACTCCATTGTTTCAAGCTTTTTAGGCTTTGTAATCAAGGTATGATGGCTTATTCATTCATGGATCCCTTTCATCCATGAATCCCCTATGTCTCCGTCAATTGTGAAGATGAATCCCCAATTCTAGTTAGGGTTCCTTCCTATATTGTGGGTATTGTTGTATGTTGATCCATTTGAGTGGATAACAGTTGTTTATGATTGTTTATGATGTAATTACATGTTTTTAGTATGATTATACATTTATTCTTGATTAATCTAAGATTTTAGGGTGAAATTCATATAGTTTGGTTTTATGCCATGAAAAAGGAAATTGAGGGCTTAGATGTGACCTTCTAAGATTGATGAATTACTTTATGAATTACTTGAGATTAGAGTACCTAAGTATGAATTACTTAAAAGTAAAGCTCGTAGACATGAATTGATTAGAATAGGGCTTATATGATGGATCATGATTTAGTAGTGTTGAGATTGAGTTTGAATGATGATATATGACTATAATTGGTTAAGAATGAAGCATGTGGTTAGATTATCTTGAGAATTAGGCATCTATGATGACCATGTGAAGTATTGCTTGAGGGTAAGGCTTGTAGTATGAATGTGATTTATAGGGCTTCGAGGGTAAAAGCTAATATGAATGAACTAGGAATGTTAAGGCTTTAAGAGTGAAGATATTATGCATGTTGAATTGCATATGGTATTATTGTGGAAGGACTTCACTCACATGACCTATATTATGAGTATATGAGATCATGCATGTAATGATTTTATTACTTGAATTGTGATTATATCCATGTCTAATGTAGTCATTCTAGATGTGTTGATTTGATATGAGCTTAGAACCTTTAAAGGGCAACATATGATATTATGTATGTTTTATGAAAGTTAAGTATATGCATTAAGAACACTTTGAAAGTAAAGTGATTATGATATGATGAAAATGTGGTGTTGTTAAAAGGCTATTCTCACATACATCCTTATGCATGACTATGAATGAAGTGTCCATGATTATGATAATGTTATTGTGATTCATTGAAAGGCTATTCGCATGAACACATAATGAACATGATGTGTAAGGTTTTCTCACATAATGAAGATTCTAAGGTTGAAAGGCAATTCTCACCTAATTGAATATAATGTTACATGTAGACATGGACGGTAAAATGTTATTCTCACGCGTGATCTAATGAGTTATTCTAATGAAACAAGTTATGACTTAACAAGTACCCCGTGGGAATTATGCTTAGCACCGAGTGGATATTGATGTGAGATGGAAACTCTCTCGTCAGAAAGGGTGTGTTTCTAGAAGGAATCTCTCCCGTCAGAAAGGGCGGATTCCTTGAAGCAATCTCTTGAGATGGAAGCTCCCCCATCAGAAAGGGCGGGTTTCTAGTAGCAATATCCTTATCCCATAAACTACGTGCCCCCGTAGGTTATTTAGCTATTGGATCCACCTAAATCTAACACGCCATGGTCTTACCTTATGCAAGTAAGACAACCCTTTTCGGTGTGGGTAACACTGGATTCCATGTTAAGCTCACATGGTCTATGTCGGTTAAGGTTAATTCCCACTATTACAACAAGACCATGAATTATGAATTATGGTTACCCAAGAAGCTTTACTTAGTATGAGTGAGATTAATGGGGTCTTACTCATGCATTGCACAAGTATGCTTTGAAGGTAGTCATGATATGCTCCTATTATGTTATGAAGATCTATGTAATAACATGTTTATGACTTATGCTTATGTTATATGCCTAGTTCGGTTATTGCTATAGTTTCTTTCCAATACATGTGTGACTAAAGGTGAATGTTCCCTTGTCTATGAGAAATAAGATAAGGATGAGGTCAAGATGGTAAGTATGATCATGGTGGCCAAAGGGGATACTTAGCATGGATGGGATTATGGGGTCTTGTCCATGCATTGCACAAGTATACTTGAACGTTACTATTGAAGTGGTTCTCTTATGATATGAAGATCTAAGTATTGACTATGTATAAGAACTATGCCTTATGATGACTAATGATTACATTATGTTTATGTTGGAGATTATTTTTATGATCATGTTGTTATCTATTATGACTATGGCCTACGTCTTATGATGGTGTCTCTTATGTTTATAACTCATGTTATCGTCTCTTATGACTATGGTATGTGTCTTATGTTGACTAATTCCTTTTCATGCTAATCTTGATGATTATTCTAGCCATCATATTTAGTAGATTATTGTACTAGCACATACTTTTGCCTACATTCTTATCAAATGTAGGGTTTGGCGATATTGAGTTCCATTCCCGTGGCTAGGTTTGTAGTAGAGCAAGGAGTTGAAGACATTGTGAGTCCTCATAGCATCGAGGATGTGATCACCTTTACTTATGTCGTTCTTTTATGTTTTAGACTCTTGTATGGGTTGCGTCCCAAAGAGTTATTCAAGTTGTTTTAGAGGGTTTGAGACAAAGTGTTATAGACTTCCGCTTGTTTTTATAAAAGACTTCGACTGTAAAGAAAAGTTCTAAAATTTATGCATCATTTATGTTTAGTTTATTTTATGATATGCTAAGGGGCTTGTATGATACCATTTGGGGTTGAGTACACCTTGTTACAACTAGGCGGTACCCTTAGGTCGTGACAAACTTGGTAATCAGATCACAAGGTTTAGAATGATTCTAGGATTGTCTCAAAACCAAGTCTAGTAGAGTCTTGTTCATAAGTGTGAAGCGCGCCATATTTATGAATGGGAAGCTATTAGATGATTAGGAAACTTCACTTCTTCATTCTCTAAGTAATGCTATAGAGTTTAGCTCTATTAGGTCTTTCTCCTAATCCATGCCCTATGGTTTTCAGGATATGACAACCACAAGGGCAAATGCTAGAAGGAATGAGGAAGACGTGGTGGATCAAGAGGTTCCTCCCCAAGCTCCTCATCAAGCTCCAATTGATCCTTTAGTTGAGAATGTTACTCATGTGGAGTTTAGGTCGGCTTTTCAAGTTTTGGCTCAAGCCATGATGGCACAAGTTAATAGGGAGAAAAAGAGGTCTAGAATGGATGATGATAAGTCCTTTTATGATGGGTCCAATGGACATGGTCGTTCTAGGAACCGACAAAGATTTTCTAGACAAGGTTCTTCTAATGCTCCTAAGTATAAGGAAGAGAGGGTGTCTAACCCTAAGCCACCTGGAATTAGTGATGAGTCCCTATGGCCTACTTGTGCTAGGAGTGGAAAGACACGTGAGGGTAGATGTTTAGCCGGTAAGGAGGGTTATTCTAGTTGTGGTGAGAATGGTCACAAAATGCGGAATTTCCCCAAGGCAAAGGCTAAAGGAAGAAAGGATGCTCCTAAGTTCAACCAAGAGAGGGTATCTAACCCTAAGCCTCAAAGAGATGGTAGCAGGGTTCTATTACCAGGATGTAGTAACTGTGATAGAAGGCATGATGGTGAATGCTTAGCTGGTTCCAATGTTTGTTTTGGTTGTGGCAAGCTAGGCCACAAGATAAGGCATTGCCCTACAATTTCTAGAAATGAGAGAGATAGTCGTCGTAGATCTCAACCCTACCCTTCATCCGGTCCAATTGGTTCAGGTGCGAATGCCCCTAAGCAAAACCTGTTTTATTCACTTCAAGCTAGAGGTGAAGAAGAGTGTGATCCCAATGTGGAAACCGGTATGTTGATAGCTTCTTAATTGATTGTTCATGCTTTGTTAGGTTTTTATGTCATTTTTGTGATGTCTTGGTTGCACTCCTATTATGCTCTTATGTGATTGTAGAACCCGAATAGTCAAATTCTTAATTCCCTAATGAGCTCTATGCCATAAGTTGGGATTATGCTTTGTCTTAAGATTGACTTTGAGGGTTGCGTGTTCCACCTAGTTAAGGTGAAGGAGAAAAGTGTATGTGTTGACCAACTTCAAAGAGGTAGTTATCTTTTTAAGATTGATCTTAGAGTGTGGATCCGACCTTAGTTGAATTGAAATAAATGGTGCTTAGAAAGTCCATTTGGGCTTGCTCCCAAGGGGGAAATGGTGTGCTTAGATAGCAAGGTCGTTATGTGCTTATGTGTTGCCATGATTTCCTTACATAATGCATGTTCATGAAAGCTTGTGATTTAAAGAAAATGAGTTTACATGATTTATTTCCTCATGTTGTAGTGCATTGAGTACGAGTTGTTTATTTAACTTCATGAGATGAATATATGAGCATGCCTTAGTTCGGAGTTGAGAGATTCCTCCTTGAATGAATGCTTTTGAGAGTAAATTTTGTATGAGTTCCATGAGAGTATGTGAGCATGTTTTAATTCTGAGATAGTAGTTCCTCCTTGAACATGACTAGTTATGAGAATTTTTTGCATTTTAGGTTGTTAGATATAGTTCCTACTTCCTTGTGTTGCATTGAGCATGTTTAGTTGGGAGATGAAGTTCCTCCTTTGTTTATGTGCATTTAGATGAGTTGCATCAATGATGGGTTACTAGTCTAGAATCGTGACCTTAAGAAGTTCCTAGAATGTCATTTGAGGATGAATGTTCCCAAGAAGGAGATATTGTAACACCCCGAAAACTAGTAGGTCAACTAGAGCTTGACGTGATGGTTAGAGTCATAGATTTAACTTCCCGTACTTAGAAATGAAGGGTTTCAGGCAAGAACGTCAAGGTACGACTCCCCAAGGACCAACTATAGGCCTTTGAGGAGGACCCTAGAACTGCCCAAAAATAGTGCCACCGACGAGGCCATCCACGCCCCATGGTTAGACCCACGCCCCAAGGGAAGCCTCGTGGATGAGCACCCTAAAGAGACTGCCCAAAATCTGCCTAAGGCAGTGTCTACGGCTGGACCCACTTTCCATGGATGGGTCTACGCCTCGTGGATGGGGGCGTAGGGGCCAAGCCTGCCTTGAACACTTGCAGCCAACCAACCCACAATTGACAGCACGCCTTGTAGGTCCACCCATGGCCCGCGAGGGTGGTCTCGTGGATGGGGAAGTGAGGAGGTTTAGGTCGGTTAGTGAAGGGATTAGTGGAACCTTCCGGAATTAATAAGTTATTAAGTGATGTCATTTTACCCTAGTTTAGACCAACTATATAAGGACTTTAGACCCTTAATTAAGCCATTCCAAATCATTATTTCAACTCACCAAAAAGAACCCAATTCCCTCTATCTCAAAAATCCTCTCTTTAGAAGAAGAAGAAGAAGAAGAAGAAGAAGAAGAAGAAGAAGAAGAAGAAGAAGAAGAATAAGAAGAAAAAGAAGAAGAGGAGAAGGAGAAGAAGGAGAAGGAGAAGGAGGACAAGGAGAAGGAGAAGGAGAAGGAGAAGGAGGAGGAGAAGGAGAAGGAAAAGGAGAAGAAGAAAAAGCAAACTAGGTCAAGAGTCCATTTTTTCAAGCTTTCTAGTATTTGTAATCAAGTTATGATGGCTTATTCATTCATGGATCCCTTTCATCTATGAATCCCCCATATCTCCCCCAATTATGAAGATGAATCCTCAATTCTAGTTAGGGTTCCTTCTTATATTATGGGTATTATTGTATGTTGATTCAATTGAGTGGATAATGGTTGTTTATGATTCTTTATGATGTAACTATATGTTTTTAGTATGATTATACATATATTCTTTATTATCTAAGAATTTATGGTGAAATTGATATAGTTTGGTTTTATGCCATGAAAAAGGAAATTGAGGGCTTAGATGTGACCTTCTAAGATTGATGAATTACTTTATGAATTACTTGAGATTAGAGTACCTATGTATGAATTGCTTAAAGGTAAAGCTTGTAGACATGAATTTATTAGATTATGGCTTATTTGATGGATCATGATTTAGTAGTGTTGAGATTGAGTTTGCATGATGATATATGAATATGATTGGTTAAGAATGAAGCATGTGGTTGGATTATCTTGAGAATTAGGCATATATAATGACCATGTGAAGTATTGCTTGAGGGTAAGGAATGTAGTATGAATGTGATTTCTAGGGCTTTGAGGGTAAAAGCTAATATTAATAAACTAGGAATGTTAAGGCTTTAAGAGTGAAGATATTATGCAGGTTGAATTACATATGGTATTATTGTGGAAGGACTTCATCCACATGACCTATAGTATGAGTAAATGAAATCATGCATGTAATGATTCTATCACTCGAATTGTGATTATATCCATGTCTGATGTAGTCATTCTAGATATGTTGTTTTGATATGAGCTTATAACCTTAAAAGGGCAACATATGATATTATGCCTTTTTTATGAAGGTTAAGTATATGCTTTAAGAACATTTTGAGAGTAAAGAGATTATGACTATGATGTAATTGTGGTGTTGTTGAAAGGGTATTCTCATATACACCCTTATGCATGACTATGAATAAAGTTTCCATGATTATGATAATGTTGTTGTGATTCATTGAAAGGCTATTCTTGTCACGCCCTAAAGCTACCCCTACAGCATGGACACGGGACCTAGGATCACGAGTGACCCCAAGCTAACCCTGTTGGCATATCATAAGCATGCTAAAAGATTTTCAGCATAATAGACATATTGAGCGGAAGCTAGAAACATATCATAAAGTGAAATGATGGGGGATTCCCATTCTGAGTCTTAATGTATAAAACTGAGAGTTCACTAAATAATTGAAAGATCAAGCTCAACACTAAAACTGAATCTAACTATGTCTGAATGAAAGCCTCTAACTGACTAGAGATGTTGAGACATGTCCCCAACTAACTCTAGAAAAATTAAAACTAAAAGACTTCAAATGGAAAGATAACATGTTAATCGTCCTTAATGAATGAGGACTCACCACTAATGATGTTGAACTGGAGATCGGGAGCCGATCTATGTGTGATCTGAATGCTGAGGACCTGAACCTACATCACGAGAAAATGTAGCACAGAGTATGCGTCAGTAATTGAAGGTATTGAGCATGCAGGATAGAATAAGCTAAACAATATAACATAACTGAAATAGAGCATACTGATCTATGACATAAGATAAACATGAAGAATATGCTAAACATGTTGAATATGAACTAACTGGATGTATTGACCAAGTTTATAACATACTGAAACTGAACGTTGAACTGTAACTGATAACTTGGTCAATACCCTAGAATTTATCTGTCTGTGGGAGCTACTAACAATCGACATAAAACCACATGAGCTAAATGTGGAGTCTGTGATGAATAATGCTTCAAGCACACGTCATCCAATTCTAGGTGTAAACGATCATTAAGAAATATAAAACCAAACAAATTAGTTGGGATCGAACCCACAAATGTGATCTAACTAGCTATAGGAATAGATATTATCGAGAAAGACATAAAGACAAGTCAAAAGGGGTGACATGAATGTCAAATGAGGGGTTTTGGTTTGCAAATATCAACTACAATGCAGTCAAACAATGATAAAATAACAATATGGAGAGGAATTCTCGGGATGTGATCGATTATAGGAAAATTTTGCTATATGGGTAATTGAAACTACTAATAAATAGCTAAATATCAGTGGGTAGGCTAGACTATAAATGAAATAGCTTTCTATCGAACAACTACTTTGATTCAAGTGATTTATCTCGAACATCAACAAGCATAGCAATTAAGAACAGCCCACAACCTTAATACCCCTTTTCTTTCAAGTAAGATGTGTAGGATTGGGTTTAGGATTCACTCTCTTGAGCTGAAACCAAATCAACCCGATACCCACAAACCATTAATCAAAAGCTTTGGTTCTAAAACTTCTCTCTCGAGCAAGCTAAGAACACAAAATTAGAACAGCATTTGCAACTACAATTCATAAATAAAAACACAGCTAATGATTAAACCCACTTCAATATTGCATTTAAATTAGTAATAAGCAATACCCATAAGCTAACTCAACCCATAATCACATGATCACACCCCCAAGAATTGGGGTTTTAGCCAAATATCATAAAAAGATAAAAACGGTTACCAAATCGATTATCCATCAATTGGGTAAAAGTATTCAAGCCTTTACAATGCTCTAATTTGAAGAAAATTAGTGACCCACTTGCAAAATCTTCAAATTGAGTCTCAAAAAGCCTTCAAGTCTACTGGGAAACTATTCTAAAATGGTAGTAAGCTAATATCTGGGGAAGAGAACTTCTAAATTAATAGTTCAAAATTTAATTTATAGTTGCCAAAAATTAGCCACGAAGGGCCATTAGGCGAGGTAAGTTGGGTTCGTCGAGTGGTTCGGCAAACTGCCTACCGCTCTATTCTATCACATTTTTGCATTGGCTCTCATCATACTCAAGTTCTGTAACTTTAGGTGATCACTCTTGCCATCACGGAAGTGATTGGCGATTCACCGACTGCCCCTTTCCTGTCGCCGACTTGGTTTCTTCTCTCAAGGCTGGCACACTGGAACATTAGGTGGTCTAAATAGCCACTCGGTGATTCGCCAAGTGCTCTTGGCGATCATCAGGCTCGCCTTTCTTCACTTCTTCAGTTTGTTTTGTTCCTTTTTGTCTGTTAGTTTCCTTGCTTTGCTCCTCAATCCATATACCTAAAAATCAAGGCTTTAACATCATTTTATGGAACAAATTAAACATTTGAGGACATTAAAACTATCAAAACAAAGCCCTAAATGAGTCCAAATCTCGGACTCATCAACACCCCAACTTAAACTTTTGCTTGTCCTCAAGTAAAACTCAAGATCATTAGTTCAAAAGGATGTCTCAAACAGTGCTACATAAGACTCAACATGAATGTACACAACAAGGTTAAACTTACTCATATAATGATCAATTGTGCACTCAAAGATTCAAATTGTGACTCACCATTATCAAAAATTCTCAAGTTCACAATACTTTCTTCAAATGCAAGTTCAAGCTCAACAAAGGTACTCAAATGCCCTCACAACAAAGATAATTCCATATTCACACAAAATTATTCAAAAATTTAGAGTTTCGGAATCACATACGACTCTCACACTCACAAAGATGAACACATGCATGACTTCACCCATACGTTTGACCTTATTTTCCAATCAACATTTGCTTTAGCTCACTCAAGATCACAAAGGTCTTTTCACGGCTTGTAACGGGGTTGAGTGTCAAGGTATGGTCATTTAGGCTTAGTGGCTTCTACCTTTATGAAGTGTGGTCTGAACATCACTTTCCTCTTTTTCTTTAACATTTTAATAATGTTCATAATCCACCCCATTATTCAACTTCATTTGAACTACCGGATACCCTATTTGTTTTGCAACTTCCACTACTTTATTTCACAACTTTTTCATTCTTTTTCTTTGCTTTCTTCATTTCTGTTTTTTTGGAGGGATTCCATCTTTTTTTCAAAACCATTACTCAAAGGGGGATTTCTCACACTTCTTGACTTTTCTTCTCTTTTCACCACACCCCCAACGTAGGATTTTGGACTAAGTTGGCTATTCAAACAAACCACACTTCATGAAAGTTATGGGTGAATGGATAAAGAGAGGTCATAGTTGTTCATGTTTCTTCCAAGAAAAGGGTAAGGCTCAAGAAGGTTCAAGCAAAGTTTACACATCTCACAAGGTTGGCCAAAAAAGAGGTATATTGTCAAATTGTTTTCACTCTTCAAAATTGTTGCTTAAGATCATTTCAAGTGCTTGCATCACTCAATCAACCGAACCAACGGGGCAAATTCTAGGTGTCATCACACACAATGTTCAAAGTAATCTCATCACACAAGGCATTGGCACCAATATCAAACAAGACTCCACACTTTCTAGCTAGTGTGCAATGTTCATCACAAGAGACTCATTCGATAACCGGCTAGTCACAACGAGATGCTAAAAGTTCACACATTGTCTATGCAACTTCATTGGCCTCATCGTAGCCGCACATTCATTTTGTTCAATTAAGAGCACTATTCAAGTCATCGATATTGATCACAATCAATACTCAAATTCGAACAAGAACAGCCACAATCACATACAATAGAGGTGGCGAAAGTGTTAAAATTAGGTTCAAAACCATTTCCATTCAAAACAAGGGCCACAAGCTAAAACATCCACAAGATCAAGTTTAAAACACATATATAGATCACAAAGCCTAATATTCACAAACAAAACAGAATCACAAGAGGTAGGTATGGCAATACCTCACCCCACCCACAAAAAGAAGCAGTTGTCCTCAAATGCAACTAAAACAAGAATAATCAATAAAAACAACAGAGAGGGAGGCAAAATGTCATACTTCTAGGCTAAGCCTGGGGTGAAGTCTGCATCTCAGTCGCTCCATCTGTCGGGGTAACACTCTGAAGTTGGGCATCAGTACCCGGTGTCTCATCAACTTTACCTCCACTAGAACCTGGCACAGAAGTATCCCTCAAGGAGGTCTGCATATCAGCATGTACCATAGCCTCATCTACCTCAGTCAGGCCCTCAAACACAGTCTCCTCATGAACACCAAGTTGCTCTTCATCTGTCTCAGCATCAGACTCTACAGCCGCGTCATTAGCTCTAACCTCATCTTCAGTGGTAGCCGGAGGCACATCAGAATGCAATGGAATATCTGTGCTCAGGTCAGCAGGGATCTGAAGGCCCAGTGGCCAGAGTAGGAAATATTGTCTCTGTAGGTAATATCTCAATATCAACTGCTGAGGATGTATCCACCGAAGTTGCCTTCCTTCTCTCAACCTCATCCTTCAGGTGCTCGGCCTGAATACGCCGGATGTCACTAGAGGAGGTAGGAGTCACTTCCACATCCGTCTTTTCTTCTCACAAAATACGGGTATGTCTGCATAGCTCGGTGATCAACACCAGAAATGGAAGAGATTTATGGCGCTGCTTGGCCCTCATGGTCATCACTTACCCAATGATCACACATAAATATAGTCTCTTCCTTGCAATAATAGATCCAAGACAGGCCGCCTTTGTGTGGCGGAGGATAGACTCATTCTGGGATGGCATGATTGTGCTGCTAATAAACCCGAACATATACATCGCTGCCACATTGAGAACTTTCTTCTCTATTGGCACTCCGGCCTCAATCCACCTAGGAGTATTGTCAGAAAAGAGAGGAACCAGCCAACTTTTCATATCCACCAATGTTGTTTTCTTGATCATACTCTGGTAGTCATTTGCGAAGTTGTAAGTGCATTCCAAGATGGCATTTATATCATCACTATCACAATTTTTTCTTTTTCCCCTGAACAACCACATAATCCACTGGTTTAAAGGTACTGTCCTTCCTCTTTCCCTGTGGTACCAAAGCTCCATAGGCTGAATAGAACTCCCATACCTAATTAGGAATGTAGGGACCCCGAGGTCTAGTGAAGAGCTGGAAGTCATGAGAATTAAGGGTGCTCCATATCTCTGGATATCTATCCACCACACCATTTGTGGACAACCTCTTCTCCTCAATGATAGTCCTCAGTCCCTCGGCCTTTAGTTTGTTGAGAGACCGGGGAGGAGGAACCTGTACAGGTGTTGTTGAGAATTGATCTGAAGTTGGAGGAGAAGGAGAAGGAGGCACCCGGATCCTAAAGGGATCTGAATCTCCTTGGAGCGAAATTCTACTCTCCGGGCAAGTAAAAGTTGGTCATCCTCAGGCTCAGAGATGGAAGCCTGAGAATCCTGGGGTTCTCTCTCGCTGTCTGAGGAGGTAAGGTGAGTTCCATAGACTCCCTCACTGTCAGAGCTGACCTCTGGTGACTCAACCATAGGCCCCTTACCCTTTCCTTTTTCTTTCCCTCCCTTGGTAGGGAGTTTGGCTATTTTGCCCTTGATGTCGCTGCATCCTCATTTATAATGATTCCTTTTGCACACTTACGGGGTGGCATGTCTGTTCTTGGCACTTTGGGTCTAGCCATATCTGCAAAACACATAGAAACGTCTTAGAAATAATTCAAGAAAAGTGCAAAAATTAAGTTGCAGAAAGACTCACTGAATCAGTCGGTGAGTCACTTAGGCGAGCCAGATCGGGCTCGCTAAAAGTACCAACTCAAAAAGTTTCTAGAATTAAGGAAAGTCGGTAATGTTTAGGACCATTCGGTGAATCGCCGACACTAATCGATGAGCTTGGGGTAGCCTACCGAAAGTTTTGATGCATTTTAGGGGTTAGGGGCGCAGAATGGGCAATAAAGAAGAGCTTTCGGCGAGTCACCGAGTGTACTCAGCGAGCATAGGAATCTCCCCGAAAGTTACAGAATGAAATCAACCAAACATTGAAATTAAAAGCGATCTAAGGGGGACTTCGGCGAACCGCCGAACCACTTGGCGAGCTCAACAAAGCTTGACAAACGGCCCAACGTGCCAGTTTTCAACCCCATGTTTCAAAATTAAACCCACAGCCCCCGAAATCGAAATCAAACACAAACACTATGCAATTAGCACTAGAACCATATGACATATGCCCTCGAGGAACTCAGACTTCCCCTGATTGGGCCAAAATTGGTCATTTGATGACTTTTGCCCTTAAGAATGACGTCAAACGCTCCATCATTGGGAAAATTACATCATTTAGCACAAATCGGGGTTACTTAGAATTCACCCAACTAGACCCATTACAAAATTACCACAACCCAATAATTTAGAACCAATTTTAACGCACAAAACACGGGAATCGATCGATTTAAGCATTTAGGCACAAGTTCCACACAAATTACGGGCAATCCGACACATAAAATATGATTAAAGCAATTACCCAACATGTATCAACACACATTTACCTATTGCATTTGAGTTCAACCACAAACTGAGATTACGGGGTTTGAAAAACAAACCTTAATGCCGAATATCAAAGTTAAAAAGCTAGGCGGCAAGAATTTCCAATTCCGATCACAAAATGACACAGAAATGCAAGTAAAATAGTGAAATATGGAAGATTAACTAATGGGTGAGAGAGTACGAGAGTTGAAAATGAGAGAATATGAAGGATTTTGAAATTTTAAACCGTTTGGCCTTTAAAACCTTTCAGTTCACGGCACCATCGAGCGAGTAAGTCGTGCTCGCCGACCCACTCAGTGATGCGTCGATTCATACTTTACCTCGCCGAGTTCAAAGAACAGACAAAATCGGGCTCGCCGACCTGTTCGATGAGTCGTCGATTAAATCTTTAGCCCGCTAGAAAGTGCCCCTTAAAGCTTGGTGGCTCCAACAGCAGTCCAAATTGGGTTTCGCCGACCTGTTCGGCGGGTCGCCAAATGGACTTTTGTCTCGCTAACCTACCCATTTTCCAACACTCTTCACCTTTCAACCGTCACAATCAACACCCGTTATTCAAAATCAAAAACTAAAGCATTAAGAACTTGGGTTGCCTCCCAAGAAGCGCCTTAGTTAACGTCGTGGCACGACGAGGATACCAAATCAAGCTTCATTTTTAGGGTTTTCCATTGTGTAACTAGGCAACCCCCTTGTTGTCTTGGGCTCAAATATGAAGAAATTTGACCCATTTGGGTCTCGGCTGCTTAATAGAGACTGAGTGCGAGGTCATCGAGACATCCTCTTTTATCTCTTTCAACACTTTGCCAGACCCTTCAACTTTGTTGAGAATTCATGAGAGCATATCTCATGTACGGCCACCTTCAGATTCTTTGGACTTTTGACGCTAATGGGGAGGAACATACCTATCCTTCTCTCCCTCTCTTCCTTCAAAGTTGCGTTACGATCACGCCAATCTTTGTCACCGTCTCTCCAGCCTTCATCTCTATTCCATCCTTGATTTCCACCTAGTATTGGGTAGTTTGCACGATAGCCTCTTCCATGATTGGCTAGGAAGTTCACTTCCTCATTGTACAGCGCTTCAAATTTTGCTTCATCGAGGTTTACTCCACCAACACCCACAACATTAACACTCTTTACACCAACACCCATGACATGTTTAGGCAAGATATCCAGTTGGGTCATCATTTTGGCCATGTTTTGATCTCTCTCTTAATCATTTTCGATCTGCCATTTTGTCAATTTATAAGTGAGAGAAGAGACTTGGTCTTCACGAGTGTACCATGCCCTGTTGATCTTAGTCATGTGATCAAGGAGTTGGGATGCCACTGCATATGTCTGTTCCATTATACCACCCGATGAGAGTTGATCAGCCACTCCTTTGTTTACCGAATGAAGGCTCCTATAGAAATGTTGCAGCAGCACATTATCTCTAAGTCCATAAGTTGGGCACTAAAGCACCAGCTTCTTAAACCTCAGCCATGTCTCATGCCATCCCTTAGAGTCATCATCATCGATGGGGGAAAGAATCTCACTTGAAATGTTGTGGTTAGCTCATCCCAAGAGGTGATAGAGTCCCTCGGTAACTCAGCCAACCATTTAGTAGCTTCACCCATAAAAGAGAACGGAAACAACCTGAGATGGACCGATTCTTGCGATATATTCTTAAATGAGAATGGTCCACAGACATCCACAAAGTTCCTGATATGCTCATGGGGATCCTCATGAGCCAGCCCCTAAATAATTCTTTCAATTGTAGGAGCTAAAGCATTGTGTTTGTGATGTGAAAACAGTGTTTCCTTCAGCTGGAGGTAAACGAATGGCACCAACACCACCCACTTGTATTGGGTCATTGACATCATTGAGGTTCCCAATGTTGTCTTGGTGGCCCACTTGGCTACCACTACTTCCGTTTACACTCATCTCTTCCTCTGTTCAGCACAAGCAACACAAAACAAAACCTAAATTAAGTCGATTGAACTCCAGCCAAAAAGATCATAATTTGACTTCAATAAAAGAATTTTAAACAACACCACTCCCCGGCAGCGGCGCCATTTTGATGAATAACGCTTCAAGCACACCTCATCCAATTCTAGGTGTCAACGATCGTTAAGCAATATAAAACCCAACAAATGAGTTCGGGTCGAACCCACAGGGAGTGGTACGTGTTCAAAGTTCAGTTATGAAGTACAAATGTGATCTAAGTAGCCATAGGAATAGATATTATCAAAAAAGACATAATACCAAGTCAAAAAGGGTGACACGAATGTCAAATGGGGGGTTTTGGTTTGCAATTATCAACTACAACGCAGTCAAACAATGATAAAATAACAATATGGAGAGGAATTCTCGAGATGTAATCGATTATAGGCAAATTAAACTATACGGATAATTGAAACTACTAATAAATAGATAAATATCAGTGGGTAGGCTAGACTATAAATGAAATAGCTTTCTCTCGAATAAATACTTCGATTCAAGTGATTTTTCTCGAACATCAATAAGCATAGAAATTAAGAACATCCCACAACCTTAATACCCCTTCTCTTTCGAGCAAGATGGGTAGGATTGGGTTTAGGATTCACTCTCTCGAGCTGAACCCAAATCAACCCAATGCCCACAAACTATTAATCAAAAGCTTTGGTTCTAAAACTTCTCTCTCGAGCAAGCTAAGATCACAAAATTAGAAATGCATTTGCAACTACAATTCATAAATAAAAACTTAGGTAATGATTAAACTCACTTCAATATAGCATTTAAATTAGTAATAAGCAATACCCATAAGCTAATTCAACCCATAATCACATGATAACACCCCAAGAATTGGGGTTTTAGCCAAACATCATAAAAAGATAAAAATGGTTAAAAATTGATTATCCATCAAATGGGTAAGAGTATTCAAGCCTTTACAATGCTCCAATTTGAAGAAAATTAGTAAGCCATTGGCAAAATCACCAAATTGAGTCTCAAAAAGACTTCAAGTCTACTGGGAAACTATTCTAAAATGGCAGTAAGCTAAATTATGGGGAAGAGAACTTCTAAATTAACAGTTCAAAATTCAATTTATAGATGCCAAAAATTAGCAATGAAGGGCCATTAGGTGAGGTAAGTCGGGTTCGCTAAGTGATTTGGCGAACCGCCCATTGCTCTATTCTATCGCCTTTTTGCATTGGCTCTCAACATCCTCAAGTTCTGTAACTTTGGGCGATCACTCTTGCCATTGCGGAATTGATCGATGATTTGCCAACTGCCTCTTTCCTATCGTCGACTTGGTTTCTTATCTCAGGGCTGGCACACTGGAACTTTAGGCTGTCTAAATAGCCACTCGACGATTCGCCAAGTTCTTTTGGCAATCATCAGGGTCTCCTTTCTTTAGTTCTTCTATTTATATTGTTCTTTTTTGCGTGTTAGTGTCCTTGCTTTGCTCCTCAATTTATATACCTGAAATTCAAGGCTTTAACATCGGTTTATGGGATAAATTAATCATTAGAGGACACTAAAACTATCAAAACAAAGTTCTAAATGAGTCCAAATCTCGGACTCATAATTTTGATGCACTCTGTCTTCACCAAGTCGGGCACACCATACAGAAACTTAGACATTTGCGCCCTCAAATCAGCAACCATATGTGGAGCATACCTGGAGAGTTGGGTGAACTTGAGTCCGTACTCTTGGACTGACATTGTACCTTGCCTCAAATTCATGAATTTCTGAGCCTTTGCCTCTCTCAACTCTCTTGGAAAGAACTAGTCCAAAAAAGTTCCAGTAAATCGTTCCCACGTCAGAGGAGCTGCATTCTCACCCTGTTTTCTTTCAACTGTGTGAACCATATGTGAGCTACATCCTTGAGCTTGTAGGACGCCAACTCTACCCTATTATTTCCATTCACTTGCATTACTCCAAAGATTTTCTTGACCTCATCAATAAAGTTCTGGGGATCTTCTCCAACTTGAGACCCTAGAAAGTAAAGTGGATTCATCCTAACAAAATCACGGACCCTAGCCGCCTTTGATCCACCACTAGCATTTGTAGGAACTGGAACTTGTTGATTGTTCTGGTTGGTCACACTTTGAGCCAAAAGTTAGATAGCATTCCGAAACTCTACGTTTGAAACATCCTGATCTGGGACTGGAGGAGCTGCGTTAGCGTTGCGGGCATTGGCATTCCTTGTGTAAGCTCTACGAGGAGGCATAATCTGAAACGCATAAGGATGGGTTAGAAGGTAGGTCATACCCACGCATGATAAGAATAGCAAGAACGTGAAGATTTCCTGAAACACTTCGTAGCTTCTCTATCATTAGATGTGGTGCACTTCACAGCCATGAAAAGGACTCTACTTAGTGCGGCTTTTTAGACATCCTAGGACTCTTAAACTTAATGCTCTAATACCAAGTTTATCATACCCCAAAGCTACCCCAGGGCGTGAACACGAGACCTAGGATCACGAGTGACCCCAAGCTAACCCTGTTGGCCTATCATAATCATACTTAAATATTTTCAACATAATAGACATACTGAGCGGAAGCTAGAAACATATCATAAAATGAAATGATGGTGGATGCCCATTCTAAGTCTGAATGTATAAAACTAAGAGTTTAATAAAATCCTGAAAGATTAAGCTCAACACCAAAACTGAATCTAACTATGTCTGAATGAAAGCCTCTAATTGACTAGAGATGCTGAGACATGTCCCCAGCTAACTCTAGCAAAACTGAAACTAAAAGACTGAAAATGGAAAGATAACATGTCAATCGCTCTCGAAGAATGAGGACTCACCACTGATGCTGTTGAACTGGAGATTGGGAACCGATCTATGCGTGATCTGAATGCTGAGGATCTGAACCTATATCACGAGAAGATGTAGCGCAGAGTATGTGTCATTACTACTTGAAGGTACTTAAAATGCAAGATAGAATAAAGCTGAATAATATAACATAATTGAAATAGAGCATACTGATCAATGACATAATATAAACATGAAAAATATGCTAAACATGCTGAATATGAACTAACTGGATGTAGTGACCAAGTTTAAAACATACTGAAACTGAATGTTGAACTGTAACTGATAACCTGGTCAATACCCTAGAATTTATTTGTCTGTGTGAGCTACTAACAACAGACATAAAACCACATGAGCTAAATATGGAGTCTGATGTATACGCCCCATCGAGAAGACCCAATATACCTTGCCAAGGGTATAGAGGCATGACTGGCATGATTACTAAGTATAATGCCCACAGAGGGGACTTACCTATAGGGCACGTAGTTCTGGGACAATGACGGTGACTGACCCTAGTTCAACTCGGTATTAAGCCTAACTCCCAATAGAATGCATAAAGTAAAATATAATTGAAATAAACTGGATAGCTCGATATTCTGAAATGCTAACTGAAAATGCATCATTAATATACTGATAATGAAACATTCTTAACTAGAGCATGTGTATCTGTGTAAACTGACCTAGCAAGTGTAATTCATGAACTAAACGAATCTACACAACTAGGGTTCTGAGTTTCATGCAAGGATTAAGCAACATAGTTATGAAAACGTAATATTCTTATTAGGATTCATCTAACAGCTTAATCACAGCAATAATCTGAAGTTCTAGAAATCCTAGGTCTAAACAATATGAAGGGAATCAAGAATCTGACTGAATTCTAGGGACCTAATGGGTGAAAGGAACCCACTAGTGAAATTCTACATACCTGGTGACGAATTTCATGGAGAAATCTTTCGATTTCGAGGCTGGAACTAAAGTAAACCTTATTGCATTCTTAGAGAGGGTTGGTCGACTCCTTCTCTTTCTTTTCGTTCAACTTGGATGAATTTTGGAGAATGACTTGACTTGGATAAGTTTGAATTAAGTTACTACACTAAAACTAACCAAAACTACGTAGTTTAGGGGTTAAATGACCTAGTTTAGGGGTCCAACGCATAGGGAAAAGACCAAATGACCCCTGACTTAAAAGTTGTCGTGTGTCACCGACGGTCCATCATGGAAGGCGTCAATGGGGTTTCTAGGGTCTCGATCCACGGACTAGGACTACGGCCCATGGTCTGACCTATGGTCCGTGGGTCCGATCGTGGGTTGACCCTTAGACCATTTTCTGTACTTTTCTGGGAGGGATGGCAGTCCATCCACGGACCCCACCTAGGGTCCATGGGTCACCCTACGGTCCATGGATGGTGCCCGTCAGTGGCACCTGCAACTACTGAAATCTGCATTTTGGTCCGTCTAGGATACAGGGTGTTACAATTCTCACGAACACATAATGAACGTGATGTGAAAGGTTTTCTCACATAATGAAGATTCTAAGGTTGAAAGGCAATTCGCACCTAATTGAGTTTAATGTTACATGGATGGTGAAAGGTTATTATCACGCATGATCTATTGAGTTATTCTAATGAAACAAGTTATAACTTAACAAGTACCCCATGAGAATTATGTTGAGCACCGAGTGGATATTGATGTGAGATGGAAACTCCCCCATCAGAAAGGGCAAGTTTCTAGAAGGAATCTCTCCCGTGAGAAAGGGTGAATTCCTTAAAGCAATCTCTTGAGATGGAAGGTCCCCTATCAAAAAGGGGGGGTTTCTAGTAGTAATCTCATTATCCCATAAACTACGTGCCCTCATAGGTAATTAAGCTATTGGATCCACCTAAAGATAACACTCCATGGTCTTACCTTAGGCAAGTAAGACAACCCTTTTCAGTGAGGATAACACCGGATTCCATGTTAAGATCATATGGTCTATGTCAGTTAAGGCTAATTCCCATTACTACAATAAGACCATGAATTATGAATTATGGTTACCCATGAAGCTTTACTTAGCATGAGTAAGATTTATGGGGTCTTACTCATGTATTGCACAAGTATGCTTTGAAGGTAGTCATGATATGTTCCCATTATGTTATGATAATCTATGTAATGAACATGCTTATGAATTATGCTTATGTTGTATGTGTAGTCCGGTTATTTCTATAGTTGCTTTCCAATACATGTGTGACTAAAGGTGAATGTTCTTTTGTCTATAAGAAATAAGGTAAGAATGAGGTCAAGATGGTAAGTATGATTATGGTAGACAAAGGGGATACTTAGCATGGATGGGATTATGGGGTCTTATCCATGCATTGCACAATTATACTTGGAGGTTACTATTGAAGTGGTTCTCTTATGATATGAAGATCTAAGTATTAACTATTATATGAACTATGCCTTGTGATGATTAATGCTTACATTATGTTTATATTGGAAATTATGCTTATGGTCATATTGTTATCTATTATGCTTATAGCCTACGTCTTATGATTATGTCTCTTATGTTTATGACTCATGTTATCGTCTCTTATGATTATGGTATATGTCTTATGTTGACTAATCCCTTTTTCATCCTTATTTTGATGATTATGCTAGCCATCATATTTAGTACATTATTGTACTAACGCATACTTTTGCTTACGTTCTTATAAAATGTAGGGTTTGGCGATATTGAGTTCCATTCTCGTGGCTAAGTTTTTAGTAGATCAAGGAGTTGAAGACTTGGTGAGTCCTCATAGCATCGAGGATGTGATCACCTTTCCTTTATGTCGTTCTTTTATGTTTTAGACTTTTGTATGGGCTGCATCCCAAAGAGTAATTCAAGTTGTTTTAGAGGGTTTGAGACAAAGTGTTATAGACTTTCGCTTGTTTTTATAAAAGACTTCGATTGTAAAGAAAAGTTTTAAAATTTTCGCATCATTTTTATTTACTTTATGTTATGATATGCTAACGGGCTTGTATGAGACCATTTGGGGTTGAGTACGGCTTGTTACATCTAGGGGGTACCCCTGGATCGTGACAGTGAGTTTTAAAGGCTAAGTTGTTAAGAAAGTACTTTTTGGGGTCTTTTGGAGTTTCAAGTTTCAAAATGAAATTCGGTGGATTCCATCCGTCCAAAAACTTGAAATCTAATCCGTGAGAGTTTTCAGTTTTAGATTCCGAGTCTCTTTGAGAATTTGAGGTCCTAAGTTGTCAAATTGTAGAAATTTAGCCTTTGGGTTGACTTTGGTCAATATTCGGGGTTCGGATGCTCAGATCGGGATTTCAAGAATTCCACTTAATTCTAAGATGATTTTAGCCATAGGTGAGGTCTTAGTTTAATTTAAAGAAGTCCCGAGCTTGTTTAGCCTTTTAGGTGTGAGTTAATTTCTTGTGGTTTTCAAGGATTTCATGTCAAGGAGACCTCAGATTCATGTTTTGATGGTTCCGTTGAGTCAAAAATGGCAAGTATAATTGATTTGCATATGTGGTTTGTGTGTACGGGGTCCTTTTGGTGTTTTGGAAATTGGCTGAAGTTGTTGGTGTCTGCATGCTTTGCTTTTGTGAAGGCCAGCCGCTTAAGTGACCTTCACTTAAGTGATAGGCATGTCTCTTAATCAACATTTGCTTAAGCGACGCCCGCGTTTAGGGAAAGGTTCGCTTAACCAAACTCCAGGTCGCTTGTGTGACATCAGAGAGGGGTTTTGCTGCTTATTTCGGGGTTTAAGCCCCATTTCATCATTCTTGAACTTGGGGAACCCTTTGTGGCGAATTTCAAAATAATTTTCTATGCCAGATAATTTGGGTAAGGATTACTGATCCTAGACCTTCATTTTCCATTGATTAATTATGAGTTTTTACAGCAAATTGTGGGATTTTGGTCGGTTAATGAAATGGTTTTTCAAGAACTCATGTTCTTAACAAAAAAGGGAGTTGTGAACTGATTTTAAGTAATTTTTCAAAATGATTTTCCCTAATGAGTTCCTATGGCCTTGAGTAATATTTTGCAAGTATTAAATTTCATATTCAAAGCATAATTTTGGAATTTGGTTTTGTATTGATTAACCCACCTTTCAAGAGGATTGATGTGGGTATTGTTGTTACTGTAAATTTATTGTGAATACTTCCTTGTGCATAGATTGTGTGGTTTAGAAAGTGATTCAGAAGGGGAAGACTCAACTATTGAAGAGATTATTGATAGATTTATGGCAAGTGGCTTCCTAAACCTTGTAATCTAGTTGAATTCGTATGCTTCCTTCGTTAATAGTGTGTTGGGGGAAACGGGGATGAGGTGAAGGGTTTAAATTGTCCACTTATTACATCTAAGTGAATAAAAAGGGTTGAAATGAAAAGGACTATGTGTTGAACATGATGACGTGAATTGCATTAATGTGAGCCTTATTGATTGATTGATGAAGTCCTTGAAAGCATGAAAGTAGACTTGAATTGTGCAAATATTTGTTGCTTCTATGTGGTATGATATTGCTTGTGTGCTTTGATTGTTGAACACCAGGATAAGACATGTGATGATTGTGATGTCGAGGTCTTTGTCAGCAAGTGTTATAATACCGAGGTATTTTCTAGCAAATATTGTGATGTTGAGGTCATTTTTTCGGCAAGTGACTATTTATCTGATGGGAGATGGTTCTAGGTAGTGATTTGATATAAAGCCGATGGAAAATGGTTCCGGCTAGTGATTTGATATAAAGCCTATTAAAAATGGTTCTAGCTAGTGATTTGATATAAAGCCGATGGGAAATGGTTACAGTTAGTGATTTGATATAAAGTTGTTGGTAAATGGTTCCGACTAGTGATATCATGCCAATGATAAATTGTTCTGATGGGAGATTGGTCATTGTGAATTGATGTCTTTATTGTCTATATGTGACTTGATTTCTAATTGTGATTGATGTACTTGTTGCGTGCAACTGAACTACTGTACATTGAGATTGACTTATTTGAAATGTTTGTTTGTTATATTGGGAATATTTGAACTGATAATATTGGGCCTCTGAGCCATGTTTTCTAGAACTGCTAAGTTAGGCTGATTTTTGTGCAGGTTGTAGTTTGAGGATATTTTGTTGGAGTGTAAGTGATATTTGTTTTTTATCTAGTCTCTTTGTTTAATAGGTTTGTTGTTGGATATCGTGTTCTTCGTACTCACCATTTGCTTCTACACTTGTGTAGGTTCCGAGCCCGGACCCGTGTGATCTCGAGGATTGTCAAGGACTTCAAGAGGTAGCTGCTTGTCATTCGGCGGGTCCTCTTTCTACTTTTCTTACACTTTATTTTATTTTAGAAACACAGATTGAGACTTGTATCTATTTTAATTTCGCACTTACGTATTTAGTGGCTTGTACACATGACTGCCGTGAAGCGGCACCAGCAAGAGGCACGGTTATAGAGGCTTCTCCTGAGCCAGAGGTTCCTCCTAAGTTTAGACCTCCGTTGTTTCAAGAGACCTTGTTTAGGATGCATGGGGTGATAAAGAGCCTTACTTCGGGTGGTGTGTCAGGCACACCCCAGGGTGCTCAAATGAGAGTTGGGGATCCGACTCCAGGTGTTCATGTTCAGGTGGGCCAGCACAAGTGGTTCCTGCACCGGCTGTTGGTGCACAAATTGCTCCCGGGGTTATCTTGATAGCAGTTGATCAACAGTGCTATGAGAGGTTTTTATAGATGAAACTACCCCAGTTTCAGGGTGGTAAGAGGGAGGATGCTCATGAGTTTTTGTCTTTGTGCCATGAGATGCTTGAGGCAGTCGGTATGGTGGAAGCTCGTGGTGTCATATTTGTTGCACTTTAGCTTCATGGTTACACCAGAGTGTGGTGGAGGACTTTTGTGAGGTCTAGACTAGTTGGATCTCCTCCGGTAGAGTGGGATGTGTTTTCTAGAACTTTCGAGGACAACTTCATTCCTTGGAGCATGAGAGATGAGAGTTGTTGAGATTTGAGATCATGGTTCAGGGCAGTTTGACTGTGAACGAGTATGATGCCCATTTCTACGAGCTCTCTAGGCATCCATTAACTATTGTTTTTCATAACGCTGAAAGAGTTCACCGATTTGTGAGAGGGTTGACTTTCTCCATTAGTCTTATGTGTTCAGGGTTGCTAGAGGGGGTTTCCTTCCGATCCATTGTGAGCATCAACAAGGATGCAGAAATAGTAGTGTTAGAGGAGTTTTGGGGAGCCCAAGAGGGCTTGTTCTTCTGATCAATTTCAGGTGTCTCATCTGGAGGCAAAGCTTTGCATAGAGTTAGTAGTTCTTTCCTGCGTCGTAGGCTGGTTCATCTTTATATAACAGTAGCTGAGAGTGGGCAGCCAACCTGAGGATCTTATGGTTCTAGCCAAAGTGGCCATTGTAGTTCATCGAGTTCGCAGTAGCAGTTATCCGTGCTGATCTTTCTATACTTGTAGGGATCTAGTTTATATGATGCAACAATTTCCAATAAAGACTCATTGGGGACCTCAATATTCATTTTCAAGTGCTCTAGATAGGGATTCAGTGCCTCTGGCTAGGGGTCGAGGCAGAGTTTAGTACGCTAGAGGTGGCAGGACTACTGGTAGAGGTACTCTAGCTCCGCAAGGTGGATGTAGAGAATCTACATAGGTTGAAGGCGGCTGAGATTATTAGTTCTATGTTTTTCTTGTGAGACTTGAGGTAGAGGCTTCTGATGTTGTGATCACAGATATCGTCCCAGTTTGCCATTGATATGCGTCTGTATTTTTTATTTGGGATCTGATTTCTTATTGTGTCTACCTTTTTTGTTACTGGGTTTGATAAGATGTATGTTTGTATGCCTATGCCTATTCATGTTCCTACACCAGTGGGTGAATACTTAGTGGTGGATCGAGTGTATCGGTCCTATCTTTTTTCTTTGGTAAGGTATGATACTTAGGTAGAACTAATCATTTTGGGGATGGTAGACTTTGATACTATCTTGGGTATGGATTGGCTTTCTCTGTATCATGCTATTCTTGATTGTTATACTAAGACTATGACCTTAGAGATGCTAGGTATCCCGAGGGTTGAGTGGAAGGGTGCTGGTGGTTATTACCCTAGCAAATTTATCTTCTTCATTAGAGCTTAGAGATTGGTTGATAGATGGTGTTTGTCCTACTTGGTTTCCATTAGGGATACTAGTGTTGAGCCACCTCCCATGGATTATGTGCCCGTGATTCGAGAGTTTGTAAATATGTTTCCTACTGATTTTCCAAATGTTCCTCTGGATAAGGATATTGACTTTACTTTTGACTAGGAGTCGGGCACCAAGCCTATCTCGATTGCTCCTAATTGTATGGCTCCAGTTGAGTTGAAGGAATTGAAGGATCAGTTGTATGATTTGTTCAGTAAGGAGTTCATTCACCTAAATGTTTCTCCTAGGGTTCTCTTGTGTTAATTGTGAGGAAGAAGGATGGATCTATGAGGATGTGTATTGATTATCGTCAGTTGAATAAAGTGACAGTGAAGAACAAGTATCCTCTTCCTCCTATAGATGATTTTTTTTATTAGTTTCAGGGTGCATCTTTGTTTTCTAAGATTTACTTGAGTTCTAGCTATCATCTACTAAAGATTAGGGCATCAACTTTCCTTAAGACAGCTTCAGGTCTCGTTATCGATACTACGAGTTTGTTTTGATGCCTTTCGGTTTGACTAACATCCCTACAACGTTCATAGAGTCGATGAACTGGGTGTTCCGACCTTATTTGGATAACTTTGTGATAGTGTTCATTGATGACATCTTGGTGTACCCCAAGACTGAGGAGGACCACAATCGATATTTGAGGATTGTGCTCCAGAGATTAAGGGAAGAGAAGCTTTATTTCAAGTTCTCGAAGTATGAGTTTATACTTGAGTCTGTGGCATTTTTAGGACACGTGGTGTCCAAAGAGTGAATTGAGGTTGATCCAGCCAAGATTGAGGTAGTGAATGGTTGGACCAGACCTAAATCAGTTATCGAGATCGAGATTTTATGGGACTTGCGTGCTATTACCGGTGATTTGCTTAGAGCTTCTCTACTATTGCATCTCTTTTTACTAGATTGACCCGAAAGTGTGTGAGTTTTGATGAGTGTGAGGAGAGTTTTCAAAAGCTCAAGACCTTTTTGACTTCTGCTCCAGTTTTGACTTTACCCAAAGAGGGTGCAAACATCACTGTTTATTGTGATGCTTTTAGAGTCGAGTTAGGTGTTGTTCTGATGCAGAAGGGTAAGGTGATTACCTATGTTTCTAGGGAGTTGAAGACCAATGAGAGAAACAACCCTACCCATGATTTAGAGTTGGCAACCGTAGTGTTTGTGCTTAAGCTATGATGACATTATCTGTATGGAGTTCATTATGAGATTTTCATAGATCATCAAAGTCTTCAGTACATCATTTTCTATCAGAGAGTTTTGAATTTGAGGCAGCACAGATTGCTAGAACTACTGAAGGACTATGACATTACTATCTTGTATCATCCGGGGAAGCCCAATGTGGTGGTTGATGCTTTGAGTAGGAAGACTTCTCGCATTGAGAGTCTTGCCGCTATTAATGTGGAGGAGAGAACATTGGCTAGATATGTTCAGAGATTAGCCAATAGTCTCGTCCGTTTGTAGATTTCTGAGGAGACGGGTGGTTTTATTGCTTTCATTGAAGCTCGTTCTTCCTTACTTGAGCATATTAGTGAGCACTAGTTTGATGATGAGAAACTATGTCTCATTCGAGAGAAGGTGATGAGAGGGGAAGCTAAGGAGGTTGTCCTTGATTCTGATGGTATCTTGCAGATTAGAGGCGAGATTTGTGTGCCCAATGGGGGTGAGTTGATTAGACTAGTTCTTGAGAAGGCCCATTTTTCTTGATATTCCATCCATCCGGGTGCGGAAAATATATATCATAACCTAAACAAGCACTATTGGCGTTGTTGTATAAAGTGGGATATTGCAGATTTTCTTTTGAGGTGTTTGACTTGTCAACAAGTGTAATGACCCGAGAGCACCCCGTATCCGTTACATGCGTATTCGACCTCTCGGAGGTCTTATACATGCCTTAGCATTCATTCATTGCATAGATCAGAAAAATCACTAAGAATTTAAAACTTTTATTCAATAAAACCACAAGACTTCAAGAGTCATTAACATTTGAAAACATCAATACGCAAGTGGAACTACTAAGTCTCTTTAGCCAATCTAAGACAAGAACTTAAATGTACTAAGGGACATGGCCCTTTACAAATGAAATGAAACTTAAGTGTCTATTACAATGACTAAGAAACTTCTAAACATAGTCCTCAAATCTTGAGGACAAACCAAAGACTTGGAAGAGTGAAGCAATCCAAGCAACTCCGAAGTACAATCTCCTCCTAGTTACCACAACCTAAACTTGTAGTAAAATAGAAGAAAGGGGTTAGTACAACACACGTACTAAGCATGAGGGTATGCAAAACATGCTAAAAAGGACTTTTGTTTGGAAGCTGCTTTCATGCCATTTTGATAAAATCTCATGAACATCAACATAATAGGCACCTTACAAGTCACAACCAACAATACAAAGTCATATGCTTCACAATACATCATAAACATACATAACCCATTTACCATTTTGCCTTCTTGCCTTGGACTCCACCTTAAGTAACCCTTAAGCAATACCTTTGTGCAATGTATGGGCAACGTCCCATACTATCACCCACACTAAGGCACCACCTTAAGGTCACACAAAGTGCACTTACCATGCATACCTCAACCGTCACCAATTAATCACATAAGACATATAAGCACATAAGCCAACAAGTCACTTCATAAAACTAGAACACTCATCAAATGTCATCCCAAGACTCACCTAAG